>OZ005650.1:14476461-14728961 GCA_963930645.1 Salticus scenicus
AGGCCTAAATGTAAACAAAGACTCTAAATGTAAACAGAGACTATAAATGTAAACAAAAACTCTAAATATAAACAAAGACTTCAAATATAAATAGACCTAAATGTTAACAACGACCCTAAATGTATACAAAGACTATAAATGTACACAAAGAGGTAAATGTAAATAAAGACTTTTATGTAAGCTAAGACCTTAATGTAAACAGACAGCAGATATAAACTGGCTCTATATGTAAAGAAAGACCCTAAATTGAAACAGACTATAAATGTAAACAAGGGCCCTATATATAGTAAAAACCGAAATGCAAACAGTTTTAAATGTAAACAAATGCTATAAATGTAAACAAAGATCCTAAATATAAACAAAGACTATAAATCTAAACAAAGATTCAAAATGTAAATTAAGACCTAAATGTAAACAAGGCCCGAAATCTAAACAAAGGCTATAAATTTAAACAAATACTACAAATATAAACAAAGACGTAAAATTAAATATAAACAAAGTCTCTAAATATAAATAAAGACTCTAAATATAACTAAAGACCATAAATGTAAACAAAATTTATAAATGTAATCAAAGACTCTAAATATAAACAGGCATAATGTAAACAATGACTAAGTGCAAACAAACCAAATAAATGTAAACAATCACTATAAATGTAAACATACACTATAAATGTAATGTAAACATACACTATAAATGTAATGTAAACATACACTGTAAATGTAAACAAGTTGGTTTTAACTTTAGAAGGTTTAGCAAGAAGCCTTAACTTTAATTTAGAAAAAAAACTCTATGAAGGAGCCAGTAGTTACTAATTTGAAAGGAAAACTTTAAATAAGTTGTTCCATTAAGTTTTATTTACACTTTGCACTTTATTAATTTAATAAGCCGTAGGAATGAAAAACTATGAAAAGGCGGTACAAGATTAGTCTTTATAATAGAATTTTATATTTATTCATTTTTATAGAACTCATTTTTATATAAGTGATATATTTAATTTTCTGTTCTGCAAAATATGAAAAATTATAGAAAAAATAGTTATTGCCTAATCAAAATACATTTTGTACTTATTGTTTTTAACAATGCTATTAAAATTCAAATATGTCAATTGTAAGTTTTATATATAAATTATTAAACTTTTATGCATGTTAAAAAGTACCTTTTTTTTTAATAAGAAATTATCAATACCTACAAATTGTTACATCTGAAGAAGCATTAATTACATGTTCACAAGAAAAATCAAATTTTGTCTGCTAGTTTTATTTCCAACTAAAAGGAGAAATGAATAAGAAAATGGCTAAAATTGAGTTATTGTTTTCTTTTCTATACATAAATACTTATTCATTACAAATCAATTAATCTCAAATCGTGCGTTGAGAATGATAAATAATACATCTTTAGAATTTAAGCATCAAATCTTTAAGTTTCAATTTTGCAGACAAATTGTTTTACATCGAAGGCGTTACTTCTTTCAGAAAAATTTCTAGATATTGTGATTACATAAATTTTCTTGCAGCCATTTATTAATTCATAAGCAAAAGAAATAAAAGAAGATCAACTCTTGTCATTTTTAATATGTTTTATTCAATAACAATTCATTATTGCAATGATGAGCTGAGCTCAGATGGTTTAGAAGATACAATTTCGGTGTAACCTACTAAACGTTTTCAAAGAAAACAAAATTTAGTATGTTCATAGTACTAAGGAAATAGCTACTTCAGTTTGAAATTATAAATATGTTTATGCATTTAAAGATAAACTTAATGACTATTGTATGTGATCTCTATATTTAAAATCTAGCTCAAAATTTAAATTATGCAGTTTTGAATTTTAAGCGTTCATGGAAGAAAAGAAATGCTGAGAGAACGGAAAAATATTTGGAAAATAATGTAATTAAGAATAGCTATTAAACAATGGTCAAAAATTCCCAAATTTAAAAAAATAGTAACAATGAAAAATGTTTTGAAACAAAATGGTTTGAATGTTAGACATTGCATACAAAATATTTTAAATTTTTGTTGATTGTGATTTATAATTTTAATTTTGAAGAGATGTATTGGAAATTCTTCATACAAATGTAATAATTTTCAGAAATAATAATAATAATAAAAAAAAATATATATATTTTTTATAAAACATCACTTTCAATTTACGATTATACTTATAATTATTTATAATTATTTATTCATAATAATAATATTATTCATTTATTTATTATTTTTTTATATTTATTATTAATAATATTATTAATAATAATTTATTATTATTTATAATAAAAAATGTTATTAATTAATATTAATTATTAATTTTTATTTTTAACATCAATCATGATGAAATACTGCAAATTTCTACCTAAAAATATAAAAAGTTTACTTTCCAAACATATGAGAATATACACAAACAAATCTTTTCTAATTTTTGCGAATTTGATTTTTTTATTCATGAAACCCATTCCTTTATTAAGATAAAGATTGAATGCTTGCCGCTTTGTCTGGAACTATTTATGTAAATATAGTTAGGTTGATAGATAAAAACATTATTCTCAATCTAATAGATTTTCAGATAAAATTTAGTAAATTTAAGATCTTCATAAGCATTTTACTGTTTGTATAATAATATTACTTTTTTTTAATTGCTTCTTTCACCCTTGTTCCGTTGTTTTATAATTCTCTAATGTATACGCATATTATGAAAAATTAAGAAAATTAATTAATTAATTAATTATTGTGTTTGCAACAAAGATGTAAACATATATTATTAATGGATGTGTTACTAACATATTATTAAAATATTTCAACTAACACATCATTAAAATTCATTAAAAGGCATTTCTAAAACATTTCAGGATCATTCAAGCAGCATGATTTTTAATTTGCAGAAATTATTGAAATGCATTTTGAAGAACTTAAAATATTGCAAATTTAAAGAAGTTGAAATTCAGTGTTATTTATATATATATTTTTTTCTGTTATGAGTAATGATAAAACCAAAGGCTTTTGTCTAGTAAATACAGTAATCGCCGCTTATTAAATTCACTGGTTAATAAAATCAGCCGTTTAATCTGATCAAATTGCCAGGATCGGAATCAAAACAATACAAGATAATTTTAAAACCGCCGCTTAATAAAATCAGCATCGCCGGTTAATAAGCTCAAAAGTATATCTTCAGCAAGAAAAATGTTATTTGTACATGCTAAGTAAATTTTTTGTTTACACTATGATTTCTTTATTTTTTAAATGAAAAAGAAAGTAAAACACAGTAATCCCTCTGTTATCTCTTTGTTGAAAATTTTTGCTGCATAGTAACAAGCTAAACACGCCCCATCACTTTTCTCAGTAACAATTTTAAGGAACGTCTTCTTCAAAGCGCTGTTATAAGTTACATATTTAATATAATTCACAAGTGATTTTTTTTTCTTTCCTTAATTTTAAATTATTAAAAGACAATTTCTAGTTTTTATTTTTAAATAACTAAAAAGCAAGAGTTTAAATGGACAAAGTTTGAATTTAAAAGAAAAGCGTGAACTTTTGATAAAGTAATGATTTTTCTGAAAGGAAAGCGTATCGGAACTAGGAATGTATTTAATTTACTTATTTTGAAGGAATTATCTGTAAAATATTAATTAGTATTATTTATTAATTCCTTTATACGTTACATTTTGAAATCTCTTTTAAATTCAGGTAAATAATACATTTTTCTTGAGCGTAGGAACGCTCGCCGGATATAAAAATCACTTTGGCTGAGGACGAATGTGATTTTAATAAGCGGCGAGTACTGTATTCGCAAAAATTTCGTCGTCTCAAACTTGGAGTAAGTAAGTTCTTATATATATATATATATATATATACATATATATATATTAATTACTTATTAATAAAAGTGTATTTGTATAAAAAAGGCGCCAAAGGCAGCACTAAAAATTATACAAAAATATATAATTTAGAAAATATGGTGAAACTTGAAGACAAGTGGGCGTGTATAACAAGAAAAAACGTTAAAAAAAGTAACGAATTATAGTAACGATGAACAATTGTAAAAAACAACACTACATGCTAAAAACACCCTTCCGCTTCCTCTTCAGTGGGTGGGAGCAGCTGAACAGACAATAAATTAAATTAAAAGAGGCCTAACAGGTTTCGGAAACATGGCGAAACTAGCATACTCCCAACAAAATCAAGAATAAATTACTGGCAAATTATATATAACAATCTTCATGTAAATTAGATATAACAAAATTGGTGCTTCATAAAAGTAACATAACTAAATTAATATAATAATCCAAAAACTACAAAGTCGATATTTGTGATAAAAATAATTTAATAAAAGGACATGCTAGATCGTCATGTTCCCACCCAGACCTGAAAGGCAAAAAGATATTGTAATGAACTGAACTTACTGCAATGTAGAAATAGGTCTTTAAAGCAAAAGCAGATGATTCACATGTAGTGGCTCAATACTGGCGCTGTCTTGTCCAAAAGAACAAACAAACTTGTAACAAAGATTTTTTTTTTTTTAAATTTTTGAATATGATTATTTTGAATATGAATATTTTGAATATGATACAAATATTTAATATGTTTTTGATATGATATTATTTTCTTATGATAATAAATGATCAGCACAATTTAAATAATGTTATTTTATGAAAAATTTTAAAAAATCCTTTGTTCCTATCTTTTTGTCGCGGAGTGTGAAAAAATTAGAAAAATTTTAGTCTTAAAACTTTTCTAAATTAGTCTTAAAACAAAAATTAGTCCGGGAATAGTGTTATTTTATGATAATAATAAATGGTAAGCACAATTTTGATAATGTTATTTTATGAAAAATCAAAGAAAAAAACCCCTCGTACCTATCTTTTTGTTGCGGGGTGTATATATAAACACTTTAAAATGCTTATATGCTTGATTCGTCGTTCGTTTTGTTGTTCTACTTTTCTCCGCTCTTTTAATTAGAATTGTTCCTTTTCCTACAAATTAGCCGTGAGCTATTTAAGTTCTCAGCATCACGTTGCAGTTCGCATAGTTTGGTATCCAACGATTTTTTAAATTTTTATGCTTAGTAAATGAAACAAACTATGAGTAATAATATATCGATATGAAACTGATTTACTTTTAAAATTGCCAAATCTATGTACTTAACGTTAAAAGAAATTAAGGTACAACTTGCAGGTTGATCCACAACCGTATTTGGCGATTTTCTTTTGTCGCCGTTTTGAACGATTACAATGTCGTGCTGCATTATTTGCAACATGATATGGCAATTTGTTTGCTGTTTATTTTTGATGGCTATGGCAACCAGAATTACAATTAATTATGAAGATAAATTGATCGATATTTAAATATTCAGTATTCTATTCTATCTTTGCTATTTTATTTTAATTAATGAAAAATACGCCGATTTTCGGAAAAGAAGGTGAATGTACTAGAATTTTTCTGTCAAGGAAACATTCAAAAGGTGTCATCTTCAAAAAGTATTGAAAAAAATATATGTGATTCTACTCTTCATAAAACAAAAGAAAATGAAAAAAATATCGGCTGAAATTAATTACAGTGACCACAAAAAATTATCAAAATTAAGCATATTTGGCGATTTCACACTGCTAGGCGATTGATTTTGAGTACTTGGCGGAAAAGCAAAACACGGTTCTGTTCGTACACTGCAATCTCGGCGCTAGCAAATGTATCGCCTAACAGCGCTAAATCGCCAAATATGCTTAATTTTGATAATTTTTTGTGGCCGCTGTAATTAATTTCAACCGATAATATTTTCATTTTCTGGTGCTTTAATAAGAGTAGAATCACATATATTTTTTTCAATGCTTTTTGAAGATGACACCGTTTGAATGTTTCCTTGTGAGTAAATTTCTTAGAGAGAGAAATATGTGTTTGGTATGTTTGGTTTGAAAAAATGTGGGTTAGGAAATCTAGTTTATATAATAATAATTTCCTGGCAAATTTAAAACATTTAAATAGTGTGAATGTACGGTAAGCGTATATATATATATATATATATATATATATATATATATATATATACATATTTATGCATATTGTTCATCCGTGCAGTGTAGAACTTCATGCTGTTATCTTTTCATGCTAAGTGAGGTAAGTAATTTTAAAATATTTGTTTTATTATTATTAAAAACAAGCTTAATTTATTTGTGTACATTATAAAGCAGACACCATTTTGAAAAACGCGTTTTCACTTTGTTTACGATTGGAATCCTTGACAACTATCTCCGAAAATCGCATTTCGCTATAATAACCAAAATAAAATCGCTAAATAGATTTGTGGGCGAACCTGCAAGTTTTTCCGAAATAAAAGAGCATTTATAATACTATTAGGAAAATTTAAAATTATTTTTAGTCAAGCGATGTAGGTGGATTAAGAACAATTTTTCACATGTGAGACTTAAGCTTAGATCGAATGACATCCAAAAGAGATGATTTCTAGAGGGCTTTCTAGACCGTAATCACGCGAACTTCGCAGAAAGTCATGGAAAACTTTAAACGGCTAGGTCTGCAGACGTGACCTAAGTTGCAACCCGACAATTCTTCTCAATCAGTTTTGAGAAAAAAAAAGTCTCGGCTACTGGTGGGCTCCTTGAACAAGAGGTTAAATTAGCAATAATTGTTTAAACATATTTTGACAATTTTAAACATTATAAAAACAAACATAATCGTTCAATACTGACACTAGAATAATCATTCGGATAAGACTGAAATTTGAGTTTAATATTTATTTTTTTTAATGTGACAAATTTCAATCATACTAAAATTATTTTTTTCTCATTATTGATGTAAATTTAAAAAATGTAAAATTAAGCAGAGTATCATTTTCTTATTTTTCGGTACAGTATATACACCCTATTGCATAAAAATCGACGCACCAAAAAGCAGTTACCCAAATGGGACAAAAATTGGTAGATGTAATGTGCATGTGGAGAAAAACAAATGATTACAGTTTTAGAAAATTTGGATGATTTAATTAAGGGAAAGGGCCTCACAAAATAAACAAGTCAAGAACGTGTTGGTTCACTTCTGTCTTTTATGCAAACAGTTATTCGTCTTGGCATTAATTGATAGAGTTGGCAGATGTACTCTTGCAAGATATTGTGCAAAATTCCGTCCAATTGTTGCGTTAGATTAGCAAAACCTCGAGGTGGATGTAGGACCCTTTTCATGATGCTCCAGAAGTCCTCAGTGGGAGAGAGATATGTCGACTTTGCTAGACAAAATAATGTTGGACAAGCAAGAAAACAAGCAGTGGAAACTATGTCTGTGCGCGGGGGGGGGGGGGGGTGCATTATCATCCTGAAATATACGATCAGGATTGCGTGATATGAAGGGAAACACAACGGGACGTAGAATGTCGTCGACGTACCGCTGTGCTGTAAAGAAGCCACGGATGACAACCAAAGGGGACGTGCTATAAAATAGAATGACACCACAGATCATTACACCTGGTTGTTGGGTGGTATGGCTGGCGACAGTCAGGCTGGAATCCCCTCTTTTTTCGGGGTCTCCAAACGTGTCTTCGTTGGTCACCGGGGCCCAAATCGGAGCGGGACTAATCACTAAAGACAATTCTACTACTTTCAGTCACATTCCAGTTCGAATGTGCCCGATATCACTGCAAACGTGCTTGTCGGTACACAAAGTTTAATAGTAATCCGCACAAAGAGCTCCGTGAGCTCAACCCCATTTCTTTGAGCCGCCTATTAAAGATCTTTGAAGCCACTGATGTTCCAGTTGGACGTAGGATCGATGATATTGATGAATTTGGGGATTTTAGTGCCGCTCTCATGATTGATCGGTTCTCTCGTTCTGTCCTCTCTCTAGGCCAACCGCTTCCTCCCTGACGCTGTGTTCGGACACGGTTCACCCATTCCTGCCAATATCATCTAATAATAGCATCTCTCCTATACAATTGTCAAACAATTCGCAGATTAGACAAACTGGCTTCTTTAAGCCCAACTACACATCTTTCTCATATTGTTTGCACACCTGTATGTGATGATTGATCTAGACTAGTTACCGTCTATCTGAGTAGACGGAATAAAATTCTCAAAGAATATATGACATGGAATCAAAATTTCTCTTTTTTAATATTCTGCCAATTGCGCAGTTAAGATGCGCTGCAGCGTCACATGCTCATACGATGGCAGCCAAACTTTAAAATTTTAAATTTTTCATCGAAACCTATATGCAAGTCAATTTGTGTTCAACATACATTATTCCTTCTTGGAACCTAAATAACAGAATAAACATAGCATATTAATGTATAATAAAGATAATTATATCATGCAAGAATTTATTTTTATTATGCAAGAATTTATCATATAATTATATCATGCAAGGATTTATTTTGAATTTTAATAAAAAATTTAATACGATAATAACAATGCATCTATATAAGTAGAAAATCCTTTTCTTATTCTACCATAAAATCCATACCACAGATATTTTCTGTAAATGAAAGCCTTAAGCAATAGTATGAAAAAAGCATATTATACAGGCTGAAACTCTCTTTAAATAGAAAATCGATGTGCTCAATTTACAACATATTTTTTCCATGAATGCATCGCTTAGAATCATTGTCAAAGATTAAAAAATAGATATCTCGCTTTTCTTAAAACGTAGAAAAAGAAATTTCTTCTAAAAAATTGTCATCCCTCTTTTTATTTATTTATGACAAAATTTTCCTTTTGTAAACAAATTACCGCATTTATAAACATGGATTTTTTTTTCTTTTACAGTTTATATTATAATACACATTTTAAGCCTGAAATAGCAGATATTAGATGCCAAATAAATGTGTTTATAATATACGAATAAAAAGTTTTTTTATGCATATATATGATTAAAAAAGCATTTCAAAAAATTTTAAATATTTCACTGTCTTATTTTAATTTTAATTTTTTGTATTTTAAATATGTTTTATGTTTTTCATTGAAAATCAAAAGAATGATTATTTTTTATTAAAACATATCCTAAACGTTTTTATTTTTCTTTTTTGAAAGAAAAACTTTATTATTTTGTTAAATAACATAATAACATGTCATCATTTTATAAAGATCTAAAAATCATTATTTATACAACGAAAAAAAAAAGAAAATTGTAAACTGCTATATTGATCGGTGTTTACGTCATTGTTTAAAAAGTTAAACATGAATCTTAAATATTTACTTTGAATAAGTAGCGTAAAAATGGTTTAAGTGTATTTTGTAAACATTTTTTTTTTTTTTCAATTAATTTTATCCATGGCATAATACATTGTTAAAAATAACTTACAATAAAAATCCAAACCATTTTAATCTCTCTTTATATTACACTCCCCCTCCGGCCTAGGTTCCTAGTGCAATCAATCGGTCTTAATCCCCACAGTACACAACTCTCCTTATATTAAAATTAATAGATAGTTTGTTTATGAAAACCATTTCTCTCAATATTTCTATCGTATTTAAAAGTTATATACATTTGTGTGTGAAAATATATACATGAAATAGTATGTATATAAAATGCTGAATTAAATTATTTGAAATATATATTATAAATAATTCAAATATTGTAATGTTTAAAACAGGGAAAAGGATTTGAAAATAAAAGATAAATAAAACTTGTTATTCTGTAAAAATATTTTGCCGTGAACAACGATTTTGTCAGTTTGTTTAGCAGCAATATTTTGAATATTAGTTTAGCTAAAGTACACGTATTCACAATAACAATTGATCTATTGTTATTTCTGAAGAAATTTGATCCATATATTGTGGTAGATTATTCATATATGATACATAATTATAAAATACATAAATAATAACAGCCTCATTAAATGTACAATATATTTAAAGGTATTTGTAATGCGAAATATAAATACAAATACAGTGTCCAACAATAAGTATTTGGACACATTAAAATTCAGACATTTTGTCAAATATCTTGAAAAGTACTTTAGGAATCATCTTGAATCTTTTGTAGTGTAAATAACATATTATCTCATATATTTCAGCAAAAGTTTTATATTGAATAGTAAAAGGGGACCAGTTAAAAAAAAAAAAAAAAAAGATAATAATAAAAATAAAAATGTTCTGGGTCACCCTGTAAAAAGTACTTTTTGAAATGCGTTTTGGATAGAACATGTGATTATAAAGATTCGTCTAATTATCTGTATAAATTTTTATGAGACTACCCTATGTTCTTGCATCGTGCAAAGCTTCCTTTCATACGTAATTGTTTATTGATTGATCCAAGACTTCCAGACTGGTCTTTGATCATTATAATGCATTATTATTATTATTATTATTACTATTGTTATAAGACACATATATTATAAATCTTTAAATTTATGTTATATATATATATATATATATATATATATATATATATATATATATATATATATATATATATATATATATATATGAGTCGAACTTTCTTAGCTTAGATATGATTTTATTCTACGTTAGAGTGTGAGTGATTGATTATTTGCTGCTGCGAGAAGGACGTTGTATAATTAAAAAGTATTCTAAAATATGTCCTCTCAACTGCAGAATTTAGATGTAGTCAGTTTATTCCGTCTTTTTACATGTACGTTCTAAAAGCAAAATATTATTTATTTATTTACTTATTTATTTATTAAATAGGAAATCAAAGTATTAAAAAATGTCATTATAAAATGTATGGTATATTGCATTAATAAATGAACTGTAATTAAAAGTATGATCGCAAAGAGTCATGGATATTACAGGATAATATCTGATTCTAAAAATTGAAAATAAATAAATAAATATTTACTATGTAAATAATGACAATCAAAATAGTTTACTTAATAAATATTTTTTTTTCTTGAATTATTATTTAAAGGAAATATTTTTAAAAAAGTTATAAAACTCAAATATTGAGATATTTTGAATAAAAACTACTCAAAAATTGCATGAAAAATATGGAAAAATATAGTCATTCAGTTATTGCTTTATAATATAACTGATCAGTAAAATTGTATTCAGTCCAATAAATTAATGTGTATCAGCTTTACAAATCATTTAATTTGAATAACTAAATAACATGGTCCGGCACTCAACCTACTTTATCTTACCCTGCATTTGTATAAAATATATTATTACAATTTATCTGTCTATTTGTCTATCTATTTTTACATATCTGTCTCTCTTCATATATATACACACACATATATATATATACAGTATACTCCCAAAAATCCGCACACCTTGCGATCAAAAACTGTACCAATTGTTAAATTTTGTAGACTTTACGATTTGCTTATATTTCTGAATGAAAATTTTTATGCTATAATGGTTTAAAAATGATAGTGATATAAATAGTTATGTAAAATATGCATAATATTAAAAAATAAAGAAATAAAAAGTAATAAATGCAGGAAGTTTTATATTGTATATATATATATATATATATATAATTTTTTTTTCAATTAACAAATAAAAAATTTGCCCTATAATGTAAAATACAAAATTTAAGTGTAAAAACATCTGATACAATTCACTTGCGCATTATAAAAAGAAATATCATTATATTTAGAAATATAAATAAAACTTTTTTTTATGCTTTTCTTTTCAGTCGTTTAATACACTAAGAAAAAATTCTGTTACTGACAACTAGAATCTAAATTGTGGCTCTAGAACAAACAGTTCTATGTCATCCTTATAAATCCTAGTCCCCTTTGAAAGTGAGTTCTAGAAACTCCTATTAGAATTCTAGAGCGTTTGCCTATATTATCGAGGTCAAACTTATTTAAAAATTCTCTGTAAATAAATGCGAGTACACGAGGCAGGTTTCAGCAACTGTAATCTTAGTTTATATACCCAATTCTAGAAAATCAAGCGAGAAATACTCGCAACACAAAAGATTCAGAATATTCAGAATATTGTTGCGCCATTTAGAAATGTGTAGACTAGAAATTCTCGATCATTTTGTCGATTCAGATTATTGGCGTGCCTTATGCGTATAGCTCAGAAATCTATATTTCTAGTTAAGGGATTTAGAAAATGGCCACTTATTCATTCTAGATGAAGACGGTATATATTTTTTTTCTCAGTATAGTTTTTATGTTTTTCAACCACAAATGTATTCTCCGAGACCTACATCTCAATTAAAATTGCCTTTCATTGTCTCATTAGATTTAGTATCTAAAATATCACCATTGAATTAAATGCTATCTTGATTTTTTTCCCTTGGAGTCTTTACTGGGAATTTCATTTGTTTACATTGATTGTAATTTGTCGATTTCTAGGAGTCTACTGTATATGATGACTCCCAAAATCTTTCCATTTTTTAATTGGATCTTTTTGATTTGTAGTTTCTCCTATACAAGTAAGAAGAAAGTTTTGATTCATTTTTAATTTAATGATAAGTTAGAGTAACTCTGGAATAATGCGAATAATATTTACATGTAATTATAGTAGTTTTTGATTAGTTTTTTGGAAGCTTTACATTCTTATCGCAAAGACAATTAATCCCTTCCCGCACCCCAGAAGCGCAGTTCAAACAGGTGGGGTAGGGCAGTTGGGCATTTTCTGACACCTGCGGACGCAGTTCAAATACACTGAAAAAAAAAAAAAAAAAAAAGAGTAAACCCCCTTATAGTTTAGCTTTTATTTTCAGAGAACTAAATTTCTGTTCATTCTACCTTTCATAACTTATTGAATTTACACGAAATTTGCTTGGGGTTTTCGTAAAAGTAGCTCAGTATTTTTGTTTATTAAACTGTGCAAATGGATTTTTTTTTTAAACTTGCGCATGCTTAGTTAAAAATTATTCATTAGAAATGCTCATATTTAGTAAGATATTTAACATTTTTACATTCTGATTTTAGTATGATGTGTCTGTTGCATGCCAAGTCTCCTAAAAATGGGTTTACACAACGCGTAAGGTCCAATTATAACACGGGGAAAAAAGAAGAATTACAACACGTAGGGTCCAATACCCTATGTGTTATAATTTTAAAAAGGCGCGTTTTTTTTGTATTTAAAAAAAAAAAAAGATCCATGACTTTATGCCCATAAAAATTTATACAGATAATTAGCCATACAGCCATAATCACATGATACAGCGAGAATGCATTTAAATCATTACGTTTTACAGGGTGTTCCAAAACATTTTGATTACTGTTTAATTTTTTACTGGTCCTTTTTTCCTCTTCATAATAAAGCTTTTGCTGAAATATATGTGAAATATATGAAGTGTAACATGTTCTTTACACTCCCAAAGTTTCAAGATGATTCCTATATAACTTTTCGAGATATTTGAGAAAACGTCTAAATTCGAAAGTGTCCAAATACTTATTGGTAGACAGTATGATAGTATAATTATATTTTAAAATTAAAAATTGTAATAACATTATTCTTTAAAATTAATTGACGAATAAATTTGCTGAAAATATTTTGCAAAAAGTAAGCATGACTTTCATTGGGCAGATGTTACCACACATTGCACGAATCATAAACTATTAAAGAAAAAATTTAGACTGCCGTTATTAATTAATTAATCACAATTTTTTTGAGTAAAAATAAATAAATAAATAAAGGGTACCTACAATCATTACCACGTAATAACAAAGAAAGGAATTTACTTTTAGTTGGGTGTGGTTCCGAATGTCACATAATGGATAACGGATGGCAATATTCCATTAATTGAAAAAAAGTGCCAACGTAATGTTCGAGTTAATAAAAGTTCTTATCTTTTCTTGGGTGAGAGAAATGAACTAAAAGTAGAAAATTATTAATCTTCTTTCGTGTTTGAAAATATTATTCTACAATGTGAAAAATATTCGATTAAAGTTTAAACGGAATCGAGTTTAAATTTTAATAAGCTTGTTGTAAATACAAGTTCAATTGCTTTTTTCCATAATATAAATTTTCTTCTGCTATTAAATAAAAAATATATTAATAATATATGGACATATTCCTAATATATTTAGGTAGTTTTGGTATTTATTAATAATATTAAATGACTTTAAGTATATATTTTTTAAGTACAGTGGACTTTCGTATAACGTGCTGCCGCAAAACATAAAACTCGTTTAACATAACAAAAAATTGCGACTAGTACACGCACAGCACGATAAATAGTCATGTATAACGCGTAAGATAAATTAAATGTTTTCACACTGTTAATCAAATTATTCATTCCTCTAAGGGGTACAAAATGTAACAAATTACGTACAAATTTTCTTCTTAAAAACTTTTTATTGAATAAAAAAAAAGTTGTTATTTATTTTTAATAAAAATGGAATAGTCCATTAGGTAACTTAATGCATTAAAATTTAAATAATTTGAAACGTACAAATCCTACAGTCTTCAAATACAAAATGGGGATAGCAAAATTAATAATAATAATAATAAAATTAATAAAATAGCCGTAAAAAACGATGAAAAATGTTTAATATTTGAGAAAAAAAGAACTAATATATTTTCGTTGGGTATATTTTTATTTTGAGCAGTAAGCTCCTCGTTAAAGTGTTTTTATAAACATGCTACATTTAATTTAAGGTGTACAATCTTACAAAATGTAATTTTTTTCATATAAAAATAAATTGTTACAATTTTTTTTTTAAACAAATTCAAGATTAAATAACTGAAGTTCTGTTGTCAACAATCGAAACGATAAATGTCATTATTGTTTATATATGCTGACATCATGTAAAGAGTGAAACACAAATATACAACACCATTTTTTTAAAAATAAGTTATTGTTTCAGAGGAAGCCAGTGGTTGAGGCTTATTATTCTTTTGGGATGAGATCAGAATCTCTTGCCTGTAAAGCATTAAATTTACAAAAATAACTTAATTTGTACAGAACACATCGGAAAACTACATAGGAAACGATTAGATCACAAAGAAAAATAAACTATAAAACGTTTTGAACTTACTACGTATATCCTAACGTATATCCGTATATCCTACTACGTGTATCCTAATAAATATTATTAGTTATCTATCCCTCCATAAATGTACATATATAACAATATATACAGTCGGTAACAAAAGTGTCCGAACACTAGCAAAAATTCCTATGTAAAGAAAGTACACTTCATACGGTTTTGTTAAATAAATCCTTGTCGAATCCTGTTCTTAGTCAGTGTAAGACATGATTCGATAAGGATTTATTTTACAAAACCTTATGAAGTGTACTTTTTTTTATATAGGAATTTTTGCTAGTGTTCGTACACTTTTGTTACCGACTGTATATTTCAAATTTAAAATCTAATTTTAATATTTTAGGATTAGAAATTTTAAAACAGTATTAAAAAATAATATTAATAATCCTCCCCCCCCCCCCTCCACATTTATCAGATGAAATAATTCAAAACTATATAATGAGCTGGATTCTAAACCCTGAAAGTTTTGGTGATTTTTATTTACCCACATAACAATTATAGTTTACAGCAAAACTGCCGTAATCTTTCTTTGTAAGCCGCTCAATTTGCAGCAGGTTTAGTATGTCAAGCCTGCTAGTTCATAAGAAGACTGCAGCAAGATAATGCAAACTCCTAAGTCACTAAGTGCCAAATTGGCAGCAAATCTGTCGTGCAAGTTGTACTCTTATTGTATCAAATTTACTGCAAATTCTTTGCAAACTAGTAAAAAAGTTAGTTTTGTCGTATCAAGAGTACACCAAATTCATTGCAACAAGTAATCTTCTCATGTTTCATTATCTGTTAAATTTAATCTGTTAAAATAAATTTAATATTTCTCAATTGAACTAGAAAGTTTGCAGCGCAGTTTTTTTTTAACAAAAAGAAAAACTCTTGATTTAGTCCGTGCGTGACTAAGTTTTCTTTTTTATAATTCGTTTTAGACAACAACGCACTGCATAAATTATCAATTCCCGTGGAAAACTTTCTTTTTTTAATAGAGAAATGTTAAGTACGGATATGAAATATTTATTTGTGGTGATAAATAAAATGAAAGGAAAAGACTGTTCAATTTTAAAATTCCTTTCTACATATTTTAAAATAAAATAAATTATTTTTATTATGTTAAGCGAAAACAAAATACAATTAATAACTTGATTTATGTCAAAAACCTTCTCTTTGAAAATACTGATAATCAATAGGATACATTTATTATGAGAATCAAGCTGAAAACATTAGACGCTTAATTTACTTCTTTTTTCTTTATATATTTATCATGCAAAGAAATCTAAAATTTATAGGTGATGCTAAATGATGCTTACAACCATTAAGCTAAACGGGTTTTGACACACGGAATGGGTTTTATGAATGTTCCCCAGTCTACCATCTGTCTTCTAGACTTGCGAAAGAACAAAATTACTGTGTGACATTTATTCGGGGCTAATTTTTCATGCTCTAGATTATTATTCATTAAACCGCCATCTCTATTTGAAATGAGTTTTATATGAGGGAAATAGAGGCTGACTAAATATAAACATCTATTTTTATTTTATTCTGTGCTACATGTAACTAATTGTTAAGAAAATACTTTTTAAATGTTATTAGGTTGTTCGGAAAGTAATTTCGTTTTTCTTAGCAGAGGACTTAATTGTATTTTTTTCACACCATCTTCACAATTAATCTGTATTACCATTATATATTGTGACAGTTGATATAGCAAGGCTTGCTTGTGAAAAAGTTCGTTTTATTCTGCTCAATAGGTTTCGATTGGTGCCCTGTCAAATAAAGAAAATCGGAAGCGACATTTCTGGCATATTTTGTTTTTGCTATTAAAAAGGCGAAAATACTGTTCAAACAAGGAAAAAAATATACGATGTGTATACAGAAAATTTATTTAAAGAACGCCAGTGTCAAAACTGGTTTAACAAATTTTGTTCCGACAATTTTCACGTTGAAGATGCATTACGTTCTGGGAAAGCAGTTTATGCTAATGAAGACAAAATAAAGTATTGATTTATGAAAAATGCCAAATAACAACTCGTGCGATCGGTAAGAAACCGATTAAAGTGGTGAATATATAATTCAATAAAATATTTATACAATATTAGAAAATCGTCTTTCATTTTCAAAGGAAAAAACGAAATTATTTTCCGAACAACCCAATATTAACAAACATTTATGAAAATGAGTTTAAAAATTCTTAAATTTTATCATAAAGATACACCTGTTTTATTTATTTATTTATTATTATTATTATTATTGTTTTTTTTTACGTTAAAAATATTTGTGCAAGGTAACTGTACATTTAGGGGGTATCTTAAGAGTATTTTACGTTTATTTTTTGATTAATGCTATTAATTGTTGAAACTGTAAATCTAACTACTATTTAATATCTTCTACTATTAATATCTTCTACTATTTAATCTAACTACTATTTAATGACTTCTAGGACACTCTGTGTACATTTTACAGGATTATAAAGCCTTCAAAGGTGGAAAACTACGAGACATTGTTATAGTTTTATTATCAAATAATGCAGTTTTGACAGTTTTTATGAGTTTCAAAGTAAAAGCTTGTAAAATTAAAAACATATATTTTTCGATTGCTTACACTTCCGAAAAAAGTTGTTCGTTGGAATGTGAAATAATTTTTGTTTTAATAAAGTAGAGCACCGATTATCCGCGAGTGCGAGAGCCTCGAAAAACAATTTAATTACTAACCTCCAAAAAACCCAATTTTAATTCAAGCCAACCACAAGTAAAATACAATAGGTTCTACAATAATCTCCTAAACTAGATGCCTTCCGCTTGGTTCTACCATAGGTTCTACCATAGCTTCCTAAACTAGGTGCCTTCCTCTAGATGCCTTAAACTTGGCCACAGTTCAAGCGGTAGACAGCGCCACCTTGTACAGAATGCGCAAATTTTTTATTAAACTGACACTAATAATTTTAAGAAGTGATATATGATATATATAATCGACGTTTTTTCGATTCTATTCACCTTTTATGTATATCAAATCCCATTTTTAAAAATTTGGTGGCTGTTGAATAAAAAAGTCGCGTTATCTGCACCAGGTGGCGCTGTCTACCGCTTGAACTGTTGCCAAGTTTAAGAACCACGCGGAAGGCATCTAGTTTAGGAGGCTATGGTTCTACAGTGCGAAGGTCGAAAATTACAGACATGTTTACCATGCATCGTAATTCTGTAGGTCTACTTGGAATTTTTTTGATGGTTTTAAGAGGAAATGGACTTTTTTACTTTAGAAATAGGGGTTATACCGTTCTACCGCGTAATTATTTTTTCATGTTTGCACACCATTTTACTTTAATTTTCGGGTTATCCGCTATTGTCACTCAATTTCGCGGATACTCGGTACTCTACTGTATGTCTATAATGTGCTACATGATTCACTTTTATTTAAAAAAAAATATTTTCTTTGAAAGTTGACATTAAAACTGTCAAATCAGGTACATGAGAAACAAAATGACAATTACAGAGAAAAAAGTGTTTTAGCAATAATAATTCCTGAATTATATAAGGTAAACGCACCAGTAGTGGACCCTGTACCAGTAGTGGACACTTTTAATTTTAAACTCGGAAAACAAGCTACCTAAAAATTCTGAAGATTCGAACGATATTCAGGAAGGGATTTATAGTTCTTTACTGTTAAACCCTTTAACAAAAAATAATTCCGGCCATTAGTTTTAAAATAATGTTAGTTTAACTAAAAAAAATTTGCACTTTTTGTGATTTAGCCGTTTTCTTCTTATCACTTTGAATAAGGAAATGAAATTTTATTTGCTCGCTCTGTGCTTATTTTTAACTGATTTCCTCTACCTTTTGCTTTCATATGACTAAAATAAGCATACAGAATTTATTTATTGTGCTATTTTTTATATCTTGTATTAACATATAGTATTTTTATGGTGCCCACTACTGGTGCCAAAAAATGCCATCATAACAAATAGTGGACAGCCCTGTCCACTAATGGCTCATGTTACTTTTAATGCCAGATCCAGTAGTGGACACAATTCTGTAATCTAGCAATTTTAGAGTTGAATTTTAAAGCAAAAATTTAAAGGGGTCCACTACTGGGTTTTTAGTGTGTCCACTACTAGCTCATTTTAAGCTCTTCAGATTTTTGATTTTTTACTTATATAAATGCTACAATTAGCAATTTTCGTGTTAAGAAAGAGTTAGTAAAGGTCTGAAATATTAATTATTTTTTGAAACTCTAAAATTTAGGAAATTACACAAAAAATAGCCGGAAAATTTCCTTAGTGTCCACTACTGGTGTGTTTACCTTAATACATAAAATAACCAAAAAATACATCCAATTAAAAAATTCAAAATATATAAAATTTTAATGGTAAATTTTCAATGCTGAAAAATCGCATCTTTCACTCTATCTATTTCCCTCTCTCTCTTTTTATAATTATTGCTACTTTTAATTAAAACATTTCATCGCATTAATAAGATCAAAAGATTATAAAAGGAATATATTTAGAGGATATGAAAAATGTAATTATTTTCTGAGTTTTTTCATCCTCATCTGATTAGCAAGATAATGCAGTCTTTTAAATCAGAGAACATTTACTTAATTTAATGAGGCAGAAAAACGCGGAGTTTCAGTGATTTAGCATTATAACTCACTTCCTTTTTATAACTTTTTTTTTAGCTCATATTCAGTTACTCAGATTAATATAAAAAAGATGCATTGGAATATTAACTTTAGATTTTTAATTAAGTTTTAGGCATACTGAGCTTTTTAAAATTATTAGAAGAGATTCTTTCACACGTTTCATCTAAAAATAACTTTTGTATGTTTAAAAATCAGTCCACTAACAAAATAATTGCTATTTAAGAAGCAAACTTAAATATTAAATTATTCTTACGTTTAGGAAAAAAGGCATGAAAAACGTGTGGATATATTATATACTAGCGGGCTACGTCCACTTCGCTGGTCACTAAATTTAAACGTATTTTCAAAAGAATTGAATCACTACTTATTTTTTATATTACATTTTGGGCTTTGTAACATAATTAAAAATTCCTTACAACTTAAATTAAATAAAATATTTCCTCCGTTTTGCAACAATGCTCTATAATCTTATGTGAGTAATTCTTAATGACTCAACAATTGCTTACAAATTTAATGGATTATGTATGGGAAATAAGTACGCTGTAATTTAAACATTGGAACTCTTAGAATTTCAAAACTGATATTTTTTAAAAAGTTGTTATTCATTGTTCTTTAATATTAGACTGTTTTTTGTTTTATATTAGACTCTTATTTTAAGATAAAACAATCGCGTTGTGAAACTTTGCAACGTAATATCTTTAAATCTAATACCTTGATGTATATAGTGTCTTCACAAATAATGAACTGTTTTTAGAGCTCTTTTAAACAAATATAACATTTATGCACTATATTTTGAAAATATTCTGAGTTATTACTAAAAATGTGCCCGACTTTCATCACGAAAGTAGTTAAATCTAGCTAGAAAATTGGCGAGAGATAGTTTTGATCATGTATTGGTGCACCTCATCGGGTATTTTTCAAATTCCATTTTTTTTTTTTTATAAATTATTTTTGGTTCTACCACTGACTTTTCAAGTTGAGGTTGTATTTGCAAGTTTAAGTATTTTAATTTATCTGTTCTATAAACAAGGTCTGCTCGACTAGATGGGGGAAAACCCGACTACGTAATAAGTAAACACAGTCAGCGTAAAATTTATACTTAATGATATCTATTTTATTATTCGCTAAAAAATCTAGTGTAATTCCATTTCATTTTCAAAACATTAAAGTGTCAGGTGTTTAAATAAATATTAGTAAGTAATAATTTTATAAATAGATAAAGGTGAAATCCTAATGGGTGTTTAATAATTTCTTCACAACTTCGTATATTTGCACAATGTGGAGTTATCATGGATGTAAAATGCTTCGTAAAAAAGAACTGATGTAATTTTACAGCATAAAAAGCCGACAATTTACGCATAAAAAAGATTTTGCTGCACAAATTTTTATTTTTTATTTTATTTATTTACACTCTGTCACAAAAAAATCTATGCAACCAGAAGAAAACGAACCACAATCACGAAACTCGCTACAAATGTAGTCTGGTAAGAGATATGCAAATGATTAAAATTTCAATGAGATAATGCTAAGCGCGTTGTGCGCATCTGAACTGCGCAAGCTGGATGAGTTTAAAAGAATGACTTCTCGCGCTGTAGATATATTCAAACGAATCTGTCGACTTTAATGGACGGTATTGTGACTTGAGATGCCTCCGAGACGTAAAAGGCGACAGTGCAGACAATTGTTGGATAGTGAGAGGGGCCGTTCAGTAGGCCTCAGAGAAGCAGGTTGGTCGCTCAGGCGTATCGGCCACCACATCGTTCGGATCGATATGGTAGGTGTTCCGGATAGGCAACAGTGGATCACGGAAGGGAGAATCAACCATTGTGGAGGGTCAAGACGTCCCAGGAGCGCAAATGACCGCAAGGATCACGCAATCATAAGAGCGGCTGCATACGCACCAACAGCGTCATCAGCATAGATTCAACGCCATTTACCACCTTCTAAGCAACCAGTAGTATCAAGGGAAACCATTCGAAGACGACTGGCCGACGCTGGTATAAACAGCCGACGTCCAATAAGACGCCTACCCCTCACCCCACATCATAAGCAGTGTCGACTGGATTTTTGTCGACCCAAGGCAAGCTGAAGTGTGACCGACCTGGCATGCGATCTTCAGCGATAAATTACGATTCAGTCTAAGTGCTGATGACCATCGCACACGCATGTGGAGGCAGCCAGGCCAGTGGTCTGATTCGGCATTTGTTGTCGAGTGGCATGCAGCTATTAAACTAGGTGTAACAACGTGGGGAGCGATCTGTTGGGACACACGATCACCTCAAGTCATCTTTCAAGGCACTATGGCGGCTCGCAGTTACGTGGAAAGCATTTTAACGTCGGTTGTGCTGCTTATTCTATCAAGCCGCCCAGGTGCCATTTATCAGCAAAACAACGTTCGCCCAAATACTGCTGGACTCTCCCAACAAAGTCTTGAAGTATATTACGTACTCCCATGGCCTACCAGGTCATCAGACCTTTAGCCAATAGAGCACGTCTAGGACGTGCTAAGGAGGAAACTGAAGCCATGCCGTAACACTGGTGAATTAACTGCTCACTTCCAAAGGTTATGCATATTTTCCGCAGGAGGATATAGATGACCTAATTGATTCGATGCCACGCCGTGTTTCAGCTTGTATAGCTGCCAATGATGACTTTATACTTACTGATTTTGTAATCTTTTACATCCTATAACTTCTTAATAAAACGATCTTTTGTTCTAGATTTTTAATCATTTGCTTATCTGTCCATACACTACACACATGTTAAGTTTCGTGATTGTAGCTCATCTCCTGCTGGGTGCATATATTGTTTTGTGACAGAGTGTATTTATATACTTCTAAATTTATTGCACTATTGTAAACTCTTCGAGCACCACTTATATTTTTTACTTACATTTTTGCACAATAAAGTATAATAAAAGAAACGCAATAAACCTTATTAAAATATTACAATTTTTTTTTTCCGCTTTTTGAAAAAAAAACATGAAAACAAATTCCTTCTGAAATGCATAAAATTTAAGGCAGTTAAAAAATGAATTCTGCAGAAGCCGTAAGTTTAAAAATAATTAAATTCTTGTAGACAAAGTTACAGAATTCATTGTTGGCTATCAATTCAACCATTTATGTCTAGCAATATGATTTTCTTATTACCGGTGCTAATTTTAATTTTAAATAAAAATTTATTGATAAATTTTTGAAACTTTTACGTAAGATTGTAGTTACACACAATAATAAAAAAAAAATAAATAAATAAAAAATAAAGTAAAAAATAAAAAATAAAATAAAAAATAAAATAAAAATGAAAATGCAAAGTAACTATTGACTTTGAAATCTTTAACTTTTAAAGGTATGTTTGTAGAGTTTCTTCTAAAAGGTTATATTCAGCAAATTTATTATATATAACAAAACTTTATTTTAATTTTGGTATTTTAGTTATGTATATATATATATATATATATAAATTCTCAATATATTTTAAGTATATATTTAAACTATAAAGTGACAAAGGGGTGTAAAAACATGCTATCATATTATCTCAGGGAATAGTTGAAAGATGGCTTACCATTACACCAAACGCTGCATTTCTTTGCGTTTCTTGTTTGAGAAAAGTTGTTGGTTTAAGGTTTAAGGACGTTTCACTGCTCAAAAATTCTAGGCCTCGGTGATATGTCCATCTTTTAAGGGGTTCTTTCCTGTATTTAAATACAGTTCGAAGAAAAAAAAAACACTGAATGGCTATGTCGACGATCGTGACTTGGGATCGAACCAGGTTCATACAGATTTTTTACGGTGTGTGTTAAAATTAAACACTGTAATAGCAAGTGTTTCTTAATCGTATGTAGGTCACGTGATTTTTTGCTTCATTTTGCTTGAATTAAAATCAGTGTATATAATGAAAATATGAAATATTATTGTATCAACAGGTTTTTACAGATTAACTTTGCACAGTTCTTAAAAGGAAAAAAAATAAATATAAAAAGATATCAAATCCATTTTTTCTGCATGTAATAAACATGTGTCTACATTTTTGTGTCATTTTTACCAAACAATATTTAAATAAAAGAATACTAGATATTTCTATTAGCATATTTATTTATTATTTATTTATGGATATATATATATTACACATGTAGTGAAAAACAGTAAATTTGTAGTAAGATAATAACTATACTATATATCTCCTCTTAGAATATTTTTAAATTAAGCATGATGCAGTCGAAATATCAGTATAGAAATTTAACACAAAGTGAAAACACTGTAAGATAAATATGTTCTTTGTTTTCCATAAGTAAATTTGCAAAGAAATCATATGCTGCAGCATGAATGTTTATTTGGCGTTATTCAGTACTCTCAATTTGAAATTTTAGGCTGCTTAATATAAAACAAATTTATTACTGAAATATAGATTTTATGTTTTTTAATTCGATTAAAAGAAAAGTTATAAACTGTTTATTTATGTTTATCTTTCTTCTATTCTATTTTTAAACTTTTAATAGAAAGATAAATAAAGCAAATTTTTGCCTTTGATTTGTATTTTTTGTGATTTTGGTCCAAACAATTTGCGATTATTCGCAAATAAAATATCCTCGTAGCTTAGGTATGGAAGAATTTGAATGTAATCAATTTTTTTATAACTTAACAGTCCTTGTGTAACTGATATGCACATTTTTATGCTTGATAATTTAAAACCGCGTAAACCAGTTTCCTAGGGCTACAAATTTCTTATAAGACATTATTATTATTAATATTATTATTATTATTTAAGTGAAACAGCCTTTCGCTCCCTCTCTCTCTCTCTCTTATTTATTTATTTACTTTTTTTTTTTTCTTCAATAATTGAAACTCTAAAAAGAACTAATTTACTCTAATATCTGTTTTATTTTTTATTTTTTTTAAAGTATTTTTTGAAATATCCCAGGAAGCACATAACGTTGTTATAGCGTTGAAAATAAGTCTGAACAGTGAAAAATTAGTTTTAAAAACGTTAAAACAACGTTGTGTGCTACTAGGGATACTTACAGTGATAAAAACTGAACTTCATGTTTTAATAAATAAAAAATAAGTTCTTGAATTTAAATAAAATGTTTTAATTACAAAAATGCTTCCTAAATACGTTTTCTAGAAAATAGAATTTTTTATTCTTAAAATCAAGATTTAGAGCTAAGCTTAGCGTTTAATTAAGATGGTGTGTTTTTGCAAAAGCAATTACGACACTCATTTTAATTTGTGTTATTTAATTTAGAGAAATTTCTTTTCAAAGTAATTTCGTTTTTTATCTAGAAACAAATCTAAAAAGGTTCATCTTAAAAGTAATTTTAATAAAAATCTTTTAAAAAGTTGAGAAAATTACTTAGTAGCGTTCCATTTTTCATATTTGTTTTTAAACTAGGTAAAAGCATTTTCCACATTTATATTAGTTAGGTTATTTTTTCTTTTAAACAAACAACAACAACAAAAAAAGGCTCATTTTATTTTATGATATACCATTATTTCTTTCGAGTCTTGTTATAAAATTCAATGCAATTTTTAGGAATGCGATTACATGCTTAATTTTATTACTCTCCTTTTGTACTTTCATTTTTAATCAGTTTTGTACATTTTTAATATACATACTATAGGTTATAACTAAAAAATTATTTTATAGGCTGGCATGTATGATTTTAACACGCGTCATAACCAGCCAGGTATTATTTATATATAAATATATTTCATTTTTTCACTCTGTTCCATATGGGAAGTGTAATTCCTTTCACGAACTGTCTCAAAGAAATGATAGTATTTGAATCTTCAAATTCCGAAAATCGAAAAATTTTAATATTTTTTTTATTGCTATTTTATTTTTTTCACTCAACCTGTGATACGGAAAATTTTAGCAAATAGATGTTTGTTTTTTCACACATACGCTGTTTGCAATAAAAACATTTGTATTAGAAAAAAAAAATAATATTAGAATATATCCTTTCTTTTCTATGCTTGTTAATGTTATTTTTATTCTGGCCTGATGCAAGACCTATATGCATACCTATGCAAGACCTATATGCAAGACCTGATGCATACCTATATATATATATATATATACCTATATATATATATATAGGTATATATATATATATGTATAACGCTTTTTACCATGTTAAGTTGTGAACACGATAACTGGAGTAATTTTTATTTAAATTTAACCAGCTCGGGATATGTTGTCAGGACAGTAAAAATCTCGGTCGAGTTCGTAGGTGGGGTATCCTGCTCAAAGGGGGTGGAAATGGTGGGGGGTGGAAATTTTCATTTGCCCATAATTTCTTTAATATTGAAAATAGGAAAATAGTTCAAATCAGGCGAATTACCGCCTAAAGAACAACTTTTGTATTTAAACTTTTTCGATAACTTCAATTGCTTAAAAGTTACAAGTTTAAAAGTGATTTTTCTTGTGATGAAGCCGACATTTTCTATGGCTTTCATTGGAAAAATTTATAATCTGATGCTTATGTCACGTGCAAATGATAATAAAAAAGATCACTGAAAATATAATAAAATTTTAATCATGCTTTTAAACAATATAATAATGTGATTAAAAAAAAAAAAAAAAGTTTAATTGAACAGAAAATATGACGTCACAATTATAACAATGTACTGAGAAAAATGAAATAAAATTTTATCCGTGATTTTAAACAAATAAAATAAAAGTTATTAAAAAATAAGTAAATAAAATCAACATATCTTAGGGCTAAGCAGATTTAGACTTAGCTTTATGGCATAGATACTATAATATAAAAGATAAATGTCATCGTTAAAAAAAAAAAAAAAAAAAATCTTGTAAATCGATGCTAAACGAATTAAACTGACATGGTAGGAAAGGTAATAAATTTGGGGACATTTAGGTATCCCTTTAACAAATGAACTAGGGGCGATTTTAATGAATTTTCCGTTGAAGTTTATTTTCATGAAAATTTAAATTTAAATTAAAGTATTTCATTACTCGAATTCCCTTATTTTGATAAATAAAATTATACCATTTAAACAAAATAAATAAATAAATAAATAAATAAATAAATAAATAAATAAAGAACACTCTTTTATTGAAAAATGAACTAATAAAGGTTTTAGAAAACTATTACATACTTTTAAATCTTTATTAAAAAAAAAATTAATTGTTGCCACTCGACATTATACAAATACATCCAAATCCTGTGTCACATACGATAGTTTTGTATAAGTATAGATTTTCCGTTTGCCCCTGGAACCTGCCCCTGATGGGAAAAGTGCCTGGAAACACTTGTATATCTAGTATTGTCATTGATTATGAAGTTGTGTGCAAAATTTCAGGTCCTTTGGACGACAAGGAGTTGCCGAAAATTGAATTGCAAAATTCCGTTACATACATTAATAGTTGCATCTTTATCAAGTCAATAGAAGTGTGTTAATTAAAAACCTTGTTAAACGCTTTAATTAATCATTTAAAAATATAAAATTAAAATAATGCGTCAATCTTAATACAAATATCGTTTGTGGTGAATAGTTTAGAATGTCAGTTTAGGCAAGAATTTAAAATTTACGATTGAGAGTAATACGTTACAGCTTCCTTTGACTTTTTATCTTGTCGAAACAAAATATTGGTCTGTGAAGAGATATGAGGTTTTCGCGTGGAAAGAAAATATAATGACGCCAAAGCTGCCTTTCTCCATCTCCAAGCTCGCCAAATTTTGTCGCCAAGTCAAATATTTCGTCTTCAACTATCAACTTTTGCCGCCAAATCGCAAATTTCATTGCTAAGTCGCACGTTTTGTCACCAAAATCTCGCCAAATCATACAATTTACTAAATTCATAATAATTAACATTGAAATTCAGCGGTGCCAAATGGTCACATGTTAACTAATGTTAATGTTAATGTTCCAGCTTATGTGAACCAAAACAGTTTCACTTTACAATTTTTACTTATCACACAATAAGAATCACAAAAACACAACACAAAACTTTCAATAATTCAATAAAAATTACAATGAAATAACTATCCAAAAACCGTTACCACTTATCTGTATTTGACTTGACCATGGCAACGCCAGGCTTACCAGAACTAGTAAGATCACAAGTGCATTTTCACGTTTCTATTACTTTTTCTTTTAAAAGAAAGATATTGAACAACGTATGGATTTTAAATAAAAAATATAATTTTGATTAAGCTTTGAGGGGGGGGGGAGGAGGGGGGTGTAGCTCAATAGCCCCCTCCGAGATTCACCATTGCTGGGATTGTATATCTCTAAGGCTTTTATTTGTTGAATGATTATGAGCTTGAATTTTAAAAAAAATTGAAACATTTACAAACCAATAAATTTAGCCTAAAATTTTAAGTAGAATGAACAAAACCCTTTTGTAGTTAAAAATTAAATTTCTTGAAAACAGAATAGCGACGTAAATGTGTGGGAACAAAGCCATTGGCTAGGTATTAATGCATATGTAAAATTTCTTTACAATTGTAACATTAACGTAAAGGAATCTACCTTTGCCTTTAAGCTTGCCGAAAAGGGATTTCTTTACTTTATCTACAAAACTGTTAATGACTCAATGTTCGGAAAGTCGAGTGGAGTCACTCCAGATTTTTTTTTTTTATTTTGTTTTGTTGCAAGATAGAGACTTGAGCTGTATATTGCTTAAATTAGCTATACAGTTTTCCGAAATCTTGCATATGCTGATAGAAATGCAAGTTTCCTGATGAGTGAACCTTTCTATTTTTCAGCATTTAAAATTCCAATTTTCAGTTCATGATTTTCCTTTTTTATTTTTTTTACCTTTTAACGGAACTCTTTGGTAATTTTTTCCTTTCTCTTTTCTCTAAAATGTCGATTGTTACTATTAATTAATAGTTTTTGCAAATTATTTCATCGTTAGGTTTATGTGTTATGTTATTGTCATTTCTCTTTTGCGTAAGTACTTTCACATGTTTTTACTAATCAGTGGTATCAAATTAAATTATTACCGTGACTATTTCTATTCGAAATAAATCTAAATTTAATTTTATGTTGGTAACTTCATCTATCTTTTGTCTGCTGCGTGGTACAATTGTAAAAAATTATTCAAATTATATATATATATGTATATATATATACACATACGTGTGTGTGTATACACTGAGTAGACTTTTTAGTTTGACCATTCACAATATTTAAACTAGCATTTGGCTTCTATAGCATCTAAGAAATATGGTACAGCGCACTCAGAAAAATCTGGTGTGTAACAGCCACACGACTTCCATTACCCAGTACTACACACATTATAAACATTTTATGTACATTTTTGATTTAAATAAGTAACAAAATTGCTCTATCCGTCAAATAAGTTATTTAAAATAATATTTAGAAAAATAATAATATATATATTAATCATTTTCCAGATATGTTAAGAAATTCTGAGGAGATATTGTTAGAAAACAGTTTGCATTAATTTTATTATTTGAGTAAAAGTTTTTGGAAACTTTAATTTTATTTTCAGTAATTTTTAAAAAGTTAATTATAAATATTTTCAGATAAATTTCTTTGTTAATTAATGACGTCATATCCTTTTAAAATTACTACAAATACATGCAAGTTAACTTTTCTTGTAATATTTTTTATAATTTTAATAAATTCATAATAGTCAAATTTATGTCCCAAAATATGTTCACTTTCAGAAATTTTCATTTCGTTTGTTAAATTTAATCCTGTTCCATTTATTTTAACTTATTATAAATTGCCATTAGTTTGGAAACTTTAATTCTATTTTCAGTAATTTTTAAAATGTTAATTATAAATATTTTCAGATAAATTTCTTTGTTAATTAATGACGTCATATCTTTTTAAAATAACTACAAATACATGCAAGTTATCTTTTCTTGTATTTTTTTTTAACATTTATAAATAATAATACTAATAATACAAAATATACAATCGTCCTAAACTGAAGCTGTTCCATTTCTTTAACACGATTTTTCTAAATTAAATTTTAATTTAATTTAAATTTTTCGCGCTGTTTTTCAAAAGCATATTTAAACGTGAGTTAAAATGGCGAGTTTGAAAAAAATCCGTACAGCTGTTTTTAAAAGGAACGCCCTTGAGAGACCTGAAATTGAGCTATTTATACAGGACGCCTATCAATTTTCCTGAACTAACCAACTATATCATTCGAAAGGACATCTAATAGACTGTTTATATAGCAAATTTGAAGAAAATCGTTAGAGCCGTTTTTGAGATACGAACTTACGGTCCCACTTCCGGTTTCTGATGTCCCACTTCCGGTTAAACTCAATTATTGACAGGAAAACAATAATTACATACAAAAGCATATTTAAAGTGAGTTAAAATGGCGAGTTTGAAAAAAATCCGTACAACCGTTTTTAAAGGAACGCCTTTGCGAGGCCTGAAATTGAGCTATTTATACAGGACGCCTATCAATTTTCCTGAACTAACCAACTATATCATTCGAAAGGACATCTAATAGAGTGTTTATATAGCAAGTTTGAAGAAAATCGTTTGAGCCGTTTTTGAGATACGGACTTACGGTCCCACTTCCGGTTTTTCAATTTTCACCAAAATTTGGAAATTTCATCTGTACGCCAGACGTATTTCAATTCTAAAGTTTTGTAGCTCTATCTTTATTAGTTTCTGAGCTATAATAGCCAGAAGATTCTCCACATACATACATACACACACACATACATACACATTGACCAATTGCCAAAAACCACTTTTTTGGACGACCTTAAAACGTCTAAATCAGGTGAAAACCCGATATCGAACTTTCAGACCGAATACAATACTTCCATTACCTACGGTAGTAGGGTAATGGAAGTAAAAAGATGATTCTTGGTTAAGATCTGTTGCAATTCGCTGCACTCTTAACGTTTTGTTTTCTGTTAAATTTCGGTGTATTCTCCGTTGTGCGTGATGCTTAACCGCTCAGCGATGGCTAGACTGTATTCCATCATAAACAATAATTTGTCTAACAATTCAAATTCTATTCACTTTCAGTACAGATGTCCGTGAAAATTTCAAAAATATCGCAAATTCGCTCCATGCATTTGAGCTCTTACGTTCAAAGTTAGTCAAATAACGATTTCCAGCTTTACAAGTTATCCGCCCTTATTTTTACAGGAAGTCATCTCTCTTTTTACATACTAACCTAAACGTCTATAATTTACACTCTAACGCAATAATTTATTTTCTGAAAAACCATCAGGTCGCCTTAATAAAGTATTCGCTCAATATATGTGTATATATATATGTGTGTGTGTGTGTGTAAAATAATAGTTTTAATCAATGTAAAAATTAATAATAAAATCAGTAGTATCGTTTCGCTTTAAAATCTGCAATATTAGATTAATGATACATGCATATATTACAATAACAAAAAATATTTTATTAAAACAAGGAAATTTGCATAGCAGCTTTTTAATTTTCAATTTTTTTTTCACGCTGAACACATATAGTTATACGTACATCTTGATAAGTGCTACCGAGAGCTCTGGGTGTTGTTACAAAAGATTTTAATATTAATATTGAATTTCCATATTGGTATTTTTTGTGACACAAATAAAAATTTACGGAGAAATTTTTTAAAACCTTAAAGTAATCTTAAATGAATAGCTTCGCAAAAAGAAAATAAAACTGTAATCTTGCATAAAATATTTCTGCTAAAAAAAAAAAAAAATAAATAAAAAAAAAATGAAATAACATACTAATTTCAAGGCTAAATTTTACTTCTCTTAATTTAAATATGTTTAAAAAAAATAATGTTACAGTTTTTGCTAATATTTAAAGCTATTGTAAATTAATATGTTTCTATATATATACTGCTTCCAAATCACTAAAAATTGAAGATGAGGGAAAGATATATAGTTATCTAAGTGAAATAAGGTGAAAAAAAAAATTTATAGTTATCTAGTAATAAATTTCTTATTTATTATCAAAATACAAATCAGAAACTCAAGTCATACTATTAAAAACTTAATAAAAGTTACAAACGAACATATAACAAACAAGTTAATTTAAAATATTTTCTGGCAAATAAGTTTCTTACTCATTTAAAGTGAGGAACAATTCAGCCAGAAAATGAAACAGGGAAACAATCCTGTAATCGATACGGAGATTGTTCTACATGTAAACAACAACTGCCTCAACATTATTTTGTTTGTTGAAAGGGTGAAAGAAAAATGTGGAAGGAAGTTGATAATGCCGCTGCACGTCTCTAAATTTTACGCATGGTCAATTTTCCTTTCTGAAAGATAAAAATATGTGACACCTAAATTTATAGAATCGACGCATACATAATAATAGTTTTTCTTTCATGTTAAGTTAGTTAAATTTATTTAAGGAATTCTTGAAATATATTTAAAGAAGTCTAAATATTCTTAAGAATAAAAAATTCAAAACGTTTGCGAAAGCATTAAAAAAAAAAAAAGATTTATTTAATATATTTTTTTTGGAAACATATTTAAAAATATGATAAAAATATTAGCTAATAAATTATCACAAATATATTAGCAGTACATTGATAGTCAAATGAAGAAACAAAATTCCCTTCTTACATGTAAAATTGTTTTACATTATGTATATATGAAGGAAATAAAATACGTAAAAATATCCTTTAAATTCTATAAGATAAAAATGCTAATTAAAGTTAAAGGCAGTAATATTAAATAAAATTCATATTTAATGCACAGCAACAATAATTGATTATATGAATGAAATACCGATAACTTGTATCACTAATTGTGCAGAATCCAAACAATAACATTATTCAGAATATAAAATACTATTTTTCAGATTTTGCCTTTCAATTTATGCGATTAGATATTTTAATTTATATTAAAAAGAAACAGATTTTGTAGAAATACTTTTTGATGTAAAAACTGAAAACTTTATCATAAAACTTTTTATTTTTTATTTTATATAATAAATTTAAAATATCAGTATAGACATATTTTTCAAGTGATTTCAGAAATCTAGAATCTAGTTAGTTTTATAAATATATATACATACATAATCTTAAATTTATAAAATTATTTAAAATTTCTTAGGAAAAAAAAAAAATTAAGGAAAAAAAATTACTTAAAACGGGGGGCGATACATTAAAAGAAAAAAATACAAATCAGTTTTAAATTTTTGTGCAGTGAAAATTAATTGCTTCTTGTTCAAGATTTGACTACATTTTCATTTAAAATAAAGCCTTTTCTAAATGGGTTATTGATTATTTTACAAAATTAATACAGACTGTTTATAGTTTATCTTTGTTATTAAAAAAAGCATGAATAAATTATAGAAAGTGTAAATTAGAAAAGTGTTTTCATATAAGTTATGAATCAATTTATTTTTATTCATGATATAAATGATCATATCATAAATTTCAAGAAATTTAACAGAAGCAAAATGTTTAAAATATGTTCATTGCAAATGATGTTAAAAACTGTAAAAAATAAAGTTAAATATAAAAATTAAAAATAAAATAAAATAAAATAAAATAAAAAGTTAAAATAGTACTTATAAAAAATAAATAAATAAATAAATAAATAATAATCCAATTTCTGAATTAAAATTATGTGTAAAATGTTGTTTTGTGAATTTCGGATGTGAATTTTGTTAAAGTTCAAAGTAAATTTTAACTGATTTACTTATCAGTCACCTACAAATTCTTTGATTTACCAAAATAGTGCCAAAATATGCAAGGGTATAATGGAAATGCAGAAAAAAAAGCGGTTATATAAGACGATAATTATTTCTAAATGTTGTTTACAGGAATGTGTATTTTTTTTTTTATAAAAGGTATATAAAATACGGGTAAAAACGATACAAACAGTATTTGATACAATGAGTTTTAATGATGTACGATACTGGCGTTTCCTTATTCGAAGTTACTTAGTAAATATATTATTATAATAGACTAGCTGTACCCTGCCACGCTTTGCTGTGGCACATTGTGGTTGCATGGATGAGAAAAGAGGAACAAAACAAAGCATACGTTTCATACAAGTTTAATTTTGCAATACTTGCAATATTTTTTGTTATTCCATTGTCTGCGTAGATATAAAGGCTATGTGGTTAACTTAACATTTTTATAGATATAGATTTAGTAAATCTGAATAATCTAAAGTAGGTCCTCTATTTCGTTTTGTGGTTTATTAATAACAAGATTATCATCTAAATAATAATAGTAATAATAACATCATACCTGTTATTTCATGTTAAAAAAAAAAAAAAAAAAAAAAAAAAAAATCTTAAAACTTTTTATATTTTTGTTTCATCAACTGTCGTTAAAAATACGTTTGTTTGTAAAATTAAAGCTACAAAGAGTTTTTTTTCTTTTGAGCGTAATTGTAAAATAAATGGACATACGCATACAAAATCATTAATTGTTTTTTACATAAATTTATATGAGTAATAATTTTTTAACTGATGCATTTCTAAATTTATTTTGCTTAAAATTAAGCTTCGAAAATTACCTATTTAAGTGTCTTACTTTTCAAACTATACCACTTTCGATAGGAAAAGTAAGAAACATTCTAATATTTTCGTAAGACCATTCCTTTTATTTCATTAATTTTCTGTGCTTGTATATAAAACAAAACATATTCTTTCCATTATTAAAAAAAAGGAACAAAGAGTATATTTTCTTCATTATTATTTGATTTCATTTAAGTATTTATGTGGCTAATCATAAGAAACAATGTGTTCAAGAATCAATTTAGTGTATGATAATTTTTCCACACTTGAGGGGAAAAAAAATGAATTTACTTTTTGTTTATAAAGTATACTTTAAAACAAATTGAGAAATTAATAAACTTTATTTCTTTCATTTTATACTTTTTAAAAGTTAAAATTTATATTACACACTAAAATACTTTTTAAAATGATGCATTTCTAAATTTATTTTGTTTGAAATTAAGCTTTGGAAATTATCAATGTCCTACTTTTGAAATGAAGTCATTTTCTTTTGGAAATATATATGTTATAATTGCATTTTATAATTGCATAAAATATTATAATTGCAGTGCATAATGTATCTGAATATTTTAGTGTAGCCCTCTAAATCTGAAAGATAACAAAATCATATTTTATACAAAATATTATTTTAGCATATTAAAATTTAATGTCAATTTCTTTATGATTTTTACAATAGAATGTGCTTTAAATGTAAATTATAAAAATGTCTATCCTAATATGCAATGAATTGACATATGTTTGGGTGTCCCTGTTTACAAACCAGTTTCACAGGATCTATCAATGTCATTTAAAATAGAGAACATTCCATAGTGAATTTGAATAACATATATAATTTTGTAAAATGTCTGAAAATATTTACGGACACTGGGGCGGGCAGACGGACAGTCTTAAATTGAAATCACGTTCCCACTTAAAAAAAAAAAAAATGTTAAAACGTGGTATATCGCTTAATATAAACGAAAACGCAATTTCAACAAATTTGCAATAAAAGTCTTCAGTGTAACTGAACATTTTTGCGTGGTCCTGTAAATCTAATGTTAATAATACTACATACTGTAGAAAGCATTCTTTATTGTATATGAATAACATATTTTAATTTTATTAAGATTTGTTTGAAGTAAAGTTATTAAAATTTGGTTCATTGTACGAATGCTTTGGAATACTTTTGGGTGTCTTTGTACACAAACCAGTGGTGGTATTTTATCCATTTTCTATAGCAAACATCTGATAGTGAACTTGAACAACATATTTCAATTTCTTGAAATTTGTGTAAAATAAAGAAATAAAAATATAGTTTATAAAAATACCTCTCATAGAACACAATGCTTTGAAATACTTTCGGGTGTCCCTGTTTAGAGTCCCAGTAGAAGTAATCACTCCATTTTCAACAGGGAAAAACCGATAGTGAACTTGAATATCCTACATCAGTTTCATAAAATTCTATGAATATTTACGGAAGTTAGAGCGCGGACAGACAGATAGACAGAAAGACAAACCGAAGTCATTAACACTTTTCAATCTTATTGGAAAGTGTTAAAAACATTTAGAAAACGATAAAAACGATTAATATAAATGAAAATGCAATTTTAACATATTTCTAATAATACCCATTAATGTAACTGGATATTTTTGTGTGTCCCTGTAAACCTAATTCTATTCATACTGTATTCAATGGAAAGCATTATTTTGTGCATATGAATAATAAATTTTAATTTTATTAATATTTGTGCAAAGTACTGTTCTTCAAATTTGGTTTATAGAAATACCCCTCATAGAACACAATTCTTAGGAATACTTTCGGGTGTCCCTGTATACAAACCAGTGATGGTATTTACAGAATGTTCAATGAGAAACATCCAATAGTGGACTTGAACAACATATTTCAATTTCATTAAGATTTGTGTAAAATAAAGGTATTAAAATATGGTTTATAGAAATGCCTTTCATAGGACACGATGCTTTGGAAAACGTTCGGGTGTTCCTGTACTCAAACTAGTAAAGGTGTTTACTCCATTTTCAATAGGGAACATCCGATAGTGAACTTGAATAACATATATCAGTTTCAAGAAATTCCATAAATATTTACAGGGGTTAAAGCGCGGACAGACAGACGGGTAGGCTGACGGACAGACAGACAAACTGAAGTCATAAATACTTTTCAACCTTGTTGGAAAGTGTAAAAATAAATCTCATTAAAAGTTAGAAAATAGATATATGACCTGAACCGCATGGCTTTTTGAGATTCAAAAAAATTTATATACTTTTTATTTCACGATTTTTTAAGATAATCCCTTTCTTCAGAACCCGTTTATACATAAATGTTACAAGGTAAAGAAAGGCTTTTTATTTTCAGTTCATTAATGTTTTTTAATAATTAAAAAGCCAAAAAACAGCATTTTATAAAATTAATTTAAAGTTGAAAAGAAATACCTCTTACAGTTCAATATAAATATAATAATTTTGCCTGCATAAGTTTTTCATTTTTTAAATTTGGTTATTTTGTTATTCTACGGTTCCATTTAAATATATTATCAAACCATGAGTTGTATGCCATTTAAATAAACATACAAGTGAAAAATAATTTTCTTCTGTCTGCGTATGGCACGAGTAAAATACTGTATCTCAGATACATTTTTTTTAAAACGATTTACAGAAAATTGTTGAGTGGATAAGTAACACCTATCAATTTACATAAAATAACAAAAAGATGTAGCACGATATTTCCACAAAATCTAAAAATTTTACATGGAATGACTGTAGGAAAATGTGTATTTCGAATTAATAATTCGTTTACAAATCGACACAAAATAGTTATACACTGAGAAAACAAATATACCGCTTTCATCTAGAACGAATAGGTGGTGCTTTTCTAAATCTCTAAACTAGAAATATAGATTTCCGAGCTATGAGTATAAGGCACGCCAATACACTGAGAAAAAATTCTATAATTGACATCTAGAATCTAAATTGTGGCTCTAGAAAAAATAGTTCCATGTCATCCTTATATATTCTTTATAAAAAAACTAGCAGGCAACGCCCGCTTCGCTGGTCCCTATTTTTAAATGAATCACTATAATGAATTCTCAAAATTGCATTAATTTTTATCACATGAAAAAAAAGAGAAACAAAATCTGAGTAGGAAAAATGTCGCACCGGGTTCTCACTGCCTTCGGAAAAAATTCCCAAAATGCTCTAACTCTTATTTCTATTATTTTCCCACTTCGCCCCCCCCCCCTCCTGTCTATCCTAATAATTTTACATATTTGAAATATCCGCAATCGATTTGTAAGTATCAAAAACATCTATGCACCAGTTTTAACCGATATATCTCTATTTTTATTTTTTTACCGCTCTACTCCCCCCCCCCTTCCCGCCCTCCCAATAATTTTAAAAACTCGAAAATATCCGCAATCGAATTGTAGGTATTGGAAACCTCTATGTACCAATTTTAAATGATCTAACTCTATTTTCTTTTTTTTTGCCCCTCTGCCCCCCCTTCCCGGCCCTCCTAATAACTTTATACTTTCAAAAAAATCCCCATTCGACTTGCAGGCCTCTAAAACCTATCTGTACCGATTTTGAACGGCCTAACTGTATTTCTATTTGTTTTTTACCATAGCCCCCCCCCTTCCCGCCCCACCTAATAATTTTAAAAATTCGAAAGTATCCGCAATCGATTTGTAAGTATCGAAAACATCTATATACCAATTTTGAACGATCTAACTCTATTTTTATTTTTTTGCCCCCCTCCCCCCCCTCTCCCCTCCCCCTTTCCCGGCCCTCCTAATAACTTTACACTTTCGAAAATATCCCCATTCGACTTGCAGGCATCTAAAACCTAACTGTACCAATTTTGAACGGCCTAACTGTATTTCTATTTGTTTTTGACCATAGCCCCTCCCTTACCGCCCCCCCCCTTCCCGCCCCACCTAATAATTTTAAAAATTCGAAAGTATCCGCAATCGATTTGTAAGTATCGAAAACATCTATATACCAATTTTGAGCGATCTAACTCTATTTTTATTTTTTTGCCCCTCTCCCCCCCCCCTCTCCCCTCCCCCTTTCCCGGCCCTCCTAATAACTTTACACTTTCGAAAATATCCCCATTCGACTTGCAGGCATCTAAAACCTAACTGTACCAATTTTGAACGGCCTAACTGTATTTCTATTTGTTTTTGCCCCATAGCCCCCCCTTGCCGCCCCCCCCCTTCCCGCACCTCCTAATAATTTTATAAATTCGAAAATATCCGAAATCGATTTGTAGATATCGAAAACCTCTATATACCAATTTTGAACGATCTAACTCTCTTTTTATTTTTTGCCCCCCCCCCCTCTCCCCCCCCCCTGCTGCCCCACCTCGGGGCTGAATTTCTAAAATTCCAGAAATTGGTTTTTAGATATTTGCATTAGCTATATTTTAGAGCAAAAATTTCACGCATATCTATTTTTTTGTTTGAGATATATAGGATTATGCGAAATCACGTTTTTACGCATGTGAAATCACGTTTTGCCCCCCCGCCCCCCTTGGGGACCGAATTTTGAAAATTCCAGAAATTGGTTTTTAGACATTTGTGTTAGCTATATTTTAAAGCAAAAATTTTACGGATATCTGTTTTTTTTTGTTTGAGATATGAAGGATTTTGTGAAATCACGTTTTTCCCCCCCTCCCCCCCTTGGGGGGCGAATTTTGTAAAATCGCTTCTTAGTGGATGCCTACGTCATGGAAAGAACATTGTCACAAAATTTCATGCTTCTAGGTCCAGGGGTTTGGTCTGGGCGTTGATAGATCACCCCCTCACTCAGGAAGTCTTCTTTTATATATATAGATTTCTTGTCCTCTTCGAAAGCTAATTCTAGCGAATATTCTAGAGAAATTCTAGAGCTATTAGAATTCTTGAGCGTTTGCCTATAATATCGAGGGCCTATTTGAAAATATCTCTAAATAAATGCGAATATAAGAGACGGGTTTCTGCAGCTATAATCCAATTCTAGAAAATTAAGCGAGAAATTCTCATAATACAAAAGATTCAGAATATTCATATGATTGTTTCACCATCTAGAAATGTGTAGACTAGAAATTCTCGACCATTTCATCTATTCAGTTTATTGGCGTGCCTTATGTGCATAGCTCGGAAATCTATATTTCTAGTTTAAGGATTTAGAAAATGACCATTTGTTCATTCTAGATGAAAGAGGTATATTTTGTTTCTAAGTGTAATAAATTTTGTTTATGGATAGTCGTTATGCAACATTCAACATAAAGAAATTTGTGTAGCATACATTATAAAGCTAATTAAAAACATGTTTTCTTATATAAAATGGTGTATATAGAAATAATATTTTTCATTCATTATATTTAATAAAAATGTATAAATATTTAAAACTTACTTTAATTTACAAACTTTTATCGAGCATTTTAAAGCCAAACAACAATATAAAGCAGCTTTAAATTTATACAAGAAAAATCACACTGAAAATCTTACAACATAAAGTTTTTAGACGATATATCTTTAAGAAAGAGAAAGATAGTGTTGTGCTTTCATCCATAAAAAGAGATATTTTTTTCTTGTTTTACAATACTGTTCTTCTCTCTGCTCAAAAGAAATATCGGATGTAAAACGTGAACTAGACAAATTGGATACATAGCCAGAATTCATTTTTTCTCGATTTCTTTTGGGATTCACATGTTACAGAGAAGAAACTTTCCATAAAATATTTTTACTCTCTAGACATGGAGTTAATAAAATGAGAAAAGATATATCTAGAGTCCTGTTTGCGAAGAGCTGAAACATTCAATGTATCGGTTGAATTGAGGAAAAAAGTAATAAAGATAATATAGTCCTTTTTCGAAATTTCATCGTAATAAAACTTAGATGTTTTTGAAGTTCAAAAGTTTTCTATAAGTCTTTGTTTAAAATTAAGTTAGAAAATTATTTCTTCATATTTTAAATAGCGGGTTAAATTTTTAAATTAGGGAGAAAAATCTTTCTGTGTATTTAAGAATTTTATGTATGTTTTTGTTAATGCTTTATTTTTATACGTTTAAAAATTTTCATAAAAATTATCTTAATATCATAAATATAATTACATAAAAATATATAATTTTTATTGTTTATGCCTAAAGTGAACCAATAACAAGTTTCAAAGTACATAAATTGACCAGTGAAATCAAATGAACCCTGTTTAATAATTTCTTTCGCTACCTTTAGCATGTAAAAAAGTTTCAAATAATTTTTGCATGAATTTAACACGTAATCTTCTATGCATTAAAAGAAAACTGTGTGAAATCTGCAAGAACACATCTCAAAAGTCCTGCAAATGCCTGCAATTATTAAGGATTTTGAGCAGTTTAAAAAAATATTGTTTAAAAAAAAAAAAAAAAAAAAAATTCTGAACGATCCTAAAATCAAATAACTTATTTTTCTTCCATCTCTCATTTCTATATTTACGCTTGAATCTGTTACGCTGTTCTATAAATAATATATTTTTAGAGTGTGATTTATTATGTCTGAATATCTATATTATGGTATGTAACTGACCGTTAATCAGACATAATTTTCGCTCCTCACATTAATTGATATTTATTGGTTCTGTCTCTTTTTGAATTCTTTTACCTTTATATGTGGAGCAGAAAGTAGTGTTTTGGGATTAATTTGAAACTGAGTTTTTGTTATCTTTGCATGTTTGAGGTGTCTTGAATTCAAAAATCATGTTTTTAATGTTAGGTCTCTATGTGTGTATGTGTGTGTGAGTCTATGTGTGAGTGTCTGTATTGTGTCTCTGTGTGTATCTTCCATCAGCATATCACAAGAACAATTGTAGCAAGACGTCCACATTCAGCATTCTGAATCTGTATCATAGGGATGCTTCGCAAATTTTTCATGAAGATCAAGCACATGGTTCGTTTACAGGTCCATCAAAAAAAATTTAAATTTCCCTTATTTATCTTATTACCGTCTTTTATTTCCCTTATTTATCTAATTACCCTTATCTTATTTCCCTTATTTATCTTACTTATCTTATTACATTATGTCTAAGGGCGAAATTTCTAGCTAATTTAGTGAGTCATATAAAGGCTCCACTAAACAAAATGGAGGGAACTTGTTTTTCATATGTATTAAAGCATGTTTTGTGTAGATTATGGCATGGAAATCTCTCTTCATATGGTAACAAAGCTACACGAAGTAGTATCTGGATATATTGGGGCTAGACTTGAAAAATTACTGGAAGTGTATTTCAGGTTGTGTTATGTTTTTTTACCTATAGGACTAAATTTAAGTACACAATGTGATGTGTATGTATTTTATAGACTATGCAGAAATATTCAAAATTCAGTTAAACGTTCTATTCTATTGATCGTAATGAATGGAAGCACTTTGTAACATTTTATTATGTCGATGGATACTGCTTAGGAAGGAAAATTTATTTCTTATACCCATACTGAAAATAAAGTATTTTTGAAGTTCGATTTTCCGCTTTTTTTTGTATAATATAAAGTTTTGAGGTCCCTTCAGTATGAAAATCAATTTTTTAGAGGTTAACTTAAAACTGCAGATAATTACTGGCAGTTCAAATTTGGTATTTCGAAGTTCATATGAGGTCGAAACTTGAACAGTTTCAAGAGTATCAGTAAGTTTTTAAGTCGTACTGCTGGTGAAAGTCGTCAGAATAATTTAGACTAAACTTTTAAATTTAATAACAGATTTTGAAAATTTTCAGTAAAAGTAGTACTATAATTGAACGGGGGGGGGGGGGGGGGATTACAGCATTATATTTCCCAAAAAATTATACGTCAAATAAGTCTTTTCCTAAACCTATTTTAGATAATGTTCAAAATAGATTGAACTTATTATTTTCCCTTATTTATCTTATGCCTTAATCTGCAAAATGACTTTAAAATATTGAAATGCAAGGTAAAAGAAAGTCGTTTGAGTAACACACCAAATTATTATTATTATTATTATTATTATTGCTATTATTTCAAGGCAACAAGTATAAAAGCAATAAATAAAAGTTAGAGCATTCCAACATTTACTTTAGATAAATATTATTTGATATAGAACTGACTACAATGTATGCATGAAACAAAAATATGTTTGCCGTTTATTCTGGGGCCGCGGTAGCCCAGTCGGTAGAGTGCCGGGCTGGAAGATTGTGGGTTCGGTACTCGAGCTGGCCAAAGACCGTCATGTACACTAATGGTGGCTGGTGCACGTAAAATCAGTCGTGGCCTATGTTCCCATCAAAATTATACCTCTGGGGGTCACCGAAGCAGGAGAGTCGACCATTCTGTGGCATGTCTCCGAACCACTACTAGAGGTGAGCCCCAGACCGTCGCCAATTGCCCCTTGCGCTGCACTAGTGCGACGTAAAACCCAACCAACCAACCGTTTATAAAGTTAAATTGCATTTTAAAAAAGTGTATTATTTACTATTACAAACAAGAATATGAATTGGATTTACGTTTAAAAATTATGCTCAGAAATTATATTTGTTTCTTATGATTATCCTTCTTTCTTATTACAGAGAAAAATGTGCCTAGTTCATTCTTTTCCCTTTTTTTAGTAATATTTTATTCAAACTTGTCTTTTTATGTTATTATCTGTCTATTTTCCACTGAATCGAAAAGTAATATTCCTCTTTATAAATATCAAAGTTTAATTATTTAAAAGCAACAAAATACAGTACTTTTTGAAAAAAAAAAAAACATCTGTAACATTTCATAAAATGCTATTAAATATGAGCATGATTCGTTTCATATATATATCTTAAAGAGATTCATTTTCCTTTAAGGTATGTAATGATATCGTTTTGTTTTTAAATTGTTCCCTCAAGCCTGGGCTTTAATATTAGAAATAAAAATGGAGGAAAAATTAAAGTATTTTTCCAGTAAAATATGCGTAGTTTTTATCTAGTCATAAATATTTACGTATTTTACATTTTACATTTCACATTTCATAATTTTTATTTTGAGTAATACTTAAATACAGAATGTTTGTATTTATAAAATTTAAAAAAATAAATCAAAGAGAAGCACAAAAATGTTTTTTGTTCGAAGCAACACATTTGAACAACATGCATAGAATATTATTTTTAAAATAACAGTGACATAGAAAACAGCATTGTGAAAAATAATTCCATGAGTGCATGTGAAGTTTAGGGAAATTAATGGACTCTTCCCAGCGTCGTCTGCTCAATCATGTGATAGAGGAAAACAAAGAATCGAATTCAATTAAACATTGTTCTTAAGAACAAAAGTGTTAATATTTAATATAAAATAAAATAAAACTAATATTGTACTTTTGTAAACAGTAGAATAGTTGTATTTGTAAATTTCCTAATTAAAAAAATATTTTATGTGTTTATTTATTTTCACTTTCGACTATTTTTATTTTCACTTTATCGATTTTTGTATGCTGTAGTGTAACTGTCACATTAACTGATCTAGCAATAAATAATAGTTTGTTCTTGTGGAATGTTTATGGATTAAAATTTGAAATTTTGAAATGTTTTCAATTGAATTTAATTACATAAAGGTGTTACAACAAGTTAATTAACTTAGTTACTCGTCTAAATGGCTTTACATCGTACGATGTTGCACTGTCAGTGATATAAGTACCAAAAATCAGGGTATTTAACATGTTCTCTATGAGCATCAATAACAAATATAAACTAAATGATGATTGTAAATGTATACAGCAAACAAAAGATGATGAATAATGATATGGATTAAAAATGATGATGTATAAAAAAAAAATTACACAGATTAAATACGATTGATCAAAAATAAGAATAGAAAATATGTTATTTCAGAAATCGCTATAGTTATAGAAGACTTCGTCTGCTGTTTGTTTTTCACCTATCATGTGACCTCTAGCGTCAGGTAAGAAGAGTCCATTGCGCAATATGTACAAGCAACATTCGTTGAATATGTCAATAGTCATTAAAATATACCATTAAAAATATTAAACATTACAGAAATCAAAAACGTTTAATGAAGAAAAAAACATGTTAATCTCAGGAACCTGCTGGCATTTTATATATATAAATTAAGAATGATTCCGATATACACGAGTAAAGTTAACAAATAATTTTACAGTAAACATGATTTTGAAAATGTATTTACTATTTTCACTATATATAATTTAGATCTTTTGAGTATTTTATACAACTATCAACATATATGAAATGAAACATTAACTAAGGTATTTTTTCAATCTACAAACTCAAAACATTTAAAATTAAATATAATAAACACATTTTAACAAATCGTTAGTGCATAGCAAAGTAACTTTAAATAACACAATTTTTTTTTTCTTTATACATATATATATATATTGAGATTCTATTAGTTATGTTACATAAAAAATTTAAAAAACGTAAACATGTTGTAAAGAAAAATGTCACCGCTTTATAGTGAAATACGTTTTATAAAAGTTTGCAACAAGGAAATTTTTTTTCTACTAGTATTTCTACAATACTTTAATTAAACTTGTGCATCTCACAAAATAGGAAAGTAAAATTTAAATTCCTTTTCTCATATTTTTTTTTATTTTCTACAAAGAGTATATATTTTCTGTAATGCAATCTGTAGATTTGAAAATAGCATGTAATATTTCAGTACCATATAATTATTATTTGCCACAGTTATTCTTAAAGTGACATTGTAATGCAGTAAAAGTACCAAGAAGCAGACGCTAAATGATAACCAATTAGAACTTTCTAATAAAAATTAGTAAAGGTAACGACAGAGGGGAAACCACATGCATTGTTTTTAGTATAAATAATCAAGTGAGACGAAAAATGTAGACAAGATTGCAGCATGAAAGTAACAACCCACTTCACATGTAATTACTTCGACTGGAAATAATTGTTTCATATGTGTCCATTTTGTAATTTAGGATTGTGTACTGTTTCACAACGGTATAATGCTATTTTTTGCCCTTTTATTAATATTATATTTTAACTCTTAATTCTAGAGCTGATGCTAAAGAAATAATTTTAAACGGTACCATTTAAATGTAACAAAAGAAATATATTTTACTTTTTATGAATTAAAGAAAATTTTAACAAATGCTCACACGCAAAACCATCTCACTTTGAAAACTCTGAAACTGATATAAAATTGGATCTTTTAAAATTAAGGGAAAAATTAATAAATGTTTAATTAAAAATTAAGCAAATAAAGTTACAGTAATTATATTTGATTATGACTTCTTCTTCTTCTTTTTTTTTTAAATAAATAAAAAACTTTTTTGTCTTCTCCTCTATAGAATCAAATGTTAAATTTAAAAATTCATTTAAAATTATTCAGACAATTTTCCCACGAAGCGTTTTTTGAAACTTACCAGATCAAACTTTTCAAGCAACAAACATATATTATCTTCAAAATATAACATTTGGATTGCCTGAAATTATTTGTTCTTAAGTTACTTTGATAAGAGACAGAGAAAAAGATCAAATATTAAAAACATGACTTCTGTATTCAGATGAACTCAAAACATGTAAAATAATAATAATAATAATAAATAAATAAATAAATAAATAAATAAAAACAAGCGACGAGTACTTTGCTTTAAAAAATACTTTATTACCATTTGGGTATGAGGAATTCCTTTTAGTCCTTCAACTCCTTGCCTGGACATGGTTAAATATTATAGTAAAACACTTCAACTAATTACATTCAATATAAAAGAATCACTTAATTATTGGCAGCCCTGTATATCTTCTAAAACTTATTTACACACCACAGGGGTCACATAAATATAATCCTATATTAATACCACATAACGCAACATGAAATACTCTTCCATCAGTTTTCAACTATTGTCCCACTATATTCTAGTTCTTTTGTAAAGTCCTGTAAACGATCTGTGAATAATTTTCATACCATATTCTACACAATCTGCACAATGAAACCAGATTTTATGCATATAAAATATACATCTTCATTTCATATTGTTTAGGGCAGAATATCGATGTTAAATTTTATTTACCTGCAATTTCTTTCATACATGTTATGTATTTGAATCCTCTTGCGTGTCCCTGTACACGAACTATTTACTTAATCTCAATGAAAAGTTTAGTTTAGTATGCCTATCTCATACAGATTTAGAATACCAAATTTGAAATTTCCTACCTAACATACAAACAGACACACACATAGACCAACTGCTAAAAGCAGACCACTGCTTCCGATTCAAGGGACCTTAAAAGTGTAAATATAGCAAAAATTAAATTTTGAAAATTTACCCTAAAAACAATACTTTCTCTACCACATATATGGGTAAGAGAAATTAAAAAATCATGATCCTACACTTAGAAAAAAAATACACCGCCTTCATCTAGAATGAATAAGTGGTCATTTTTTAAATCCCTTAACTAGAAATATAGACTTCCGAGCTATGCGCATAAGGCACGCCAATAAACTGAATAGACGAAATGATCGTGAATTTCTAGTCTACACATTTCTAGATGGCGAAACAGTATTCTGAATATTCTAAATCTTTTGTATTGCAAGAAATTCTCGCTTGATTTTCTAGAATTTGGTAATAAACCAAGATTTTTGTTGCTGAAACTCGCTTCTTATATTTGCATTTATTTGCAGAGATTTTTAAATAACTTTGCACTCGAGAATTTAGGCAAATGCTATAGAATTCTAACATGTGTTTCTAGAACTAGCTTTCAAAGGGGACTAGAATTTATAAGGATGACATGGAACTATTTTTTCAAGAGCCATACTATAGTTCCTATATGTCAGTTACAGAATTTTTTCTCAGTGTATCTTTATCTATTTATTGTATCTGTAACTTTTTTACTTAAAAAATCGTTATCCTTTCTATATCTGTATATCTTTTCTGTAATTTTTTTTCTTTCAGGACACACTGCAAATGGAAAGATCTTAAATACTGACAGAAATGTGCCTGAAGTATCAATTTAGACACATAAATCTCTGAAACACGTAAAGACACAAATTTTGAGATACAACACACGTCTGAATTTAAGACACATAAATATTTTTATAAAAATAGATTAAGTTAAGTGTCTGGATAATATTAATATCTCTGAAATTAAGACACATTGCAGTTTTAACGCTTGGAAATTAAGGCATTACAATTCAGACACCTAGAAAGTCAGACATTTGACAGTTCAGACACTTCTATTAACTTCACACAGAGTCTATTTTAAGTAAAATGCATACGGGGTTTAAGTTTCTTTCCACATCCGCTTCCTTTAATAATATATTATATAATAAGTATTTAAGCTATTTAGACCATTTAGCTTTGTGAAACTGAATTTTCAAAGAAAAAGAAATCGACTATATAAACGAGAAATCTTGAACTATTTGTACACGATTGCTACTTAATGTTTTAATTTAATTAAATAAAAAAAAAAAAAATTCGCACGAGTTCCTACATATTAGTGTAAAACAACCAATTTTCAGGTGTTCACGTATCTTTTTTTTTCTGTTAAATATAAGTTTTAAAAAGAGAGAGAGAGAGAGAGAGAGATAAAGAAAAAAGAAACCGTTTTCGAAATACCATAGGCTGCCCTTTTTGCACATTTATCACTCATAGATAATTCAAAAAGAAAAAAATAAAAAATAAAAATATACACATAGAATTTAAAACGGAAATGTATATTAAACTTTAGGTATTTTGTCGATAACTTTAATTTAAAAAATGAATAAATAAATAAATGAAAAGTTAATTTACGATATTTTTTGACGAATACTACATAATTATAATACGAATAAACAAGAATTCCTTTTGTTTTTTTATATAAATTCTTATTTGTTGTTAGCAGGCAAAATTGATTTCATTGTGAACCGACATTACAAATTTACTCGACAGCAAACGAAAAATTGTCGTTTCGTAATGACGAGTATACAGAAAAAACTGTTAAAGGGTTAATAGAAAAAAAATAAGGATTCAGTTTTATTTATTCTTGTTTTTATATCTACAAGTGAAATATATATGTGATTTGATGAATTTCCCGTATTTAATAAATACAAATATGCCTTAAAATGCATCGACATATAACGAGTGTAATATTTTTATTACGTAACTATGTTCTGATTTATCAGTTACTTACATCGACATTTTAATGAGATGCATGGTTTTTATAACGGTAATTAAAAATATCCCATTAAAAATATCCCACCATTAAAAATATCCCATTCTAAGTGAAAACCGATATTATGATACATAGTAACCAACAGCTTGGAGGGTTATTAAAACTTTCAAACATATTTATTATTCTTTATTAAAATACTCCCGAGAAACTTTCAACGAAAAATTAACATAAATCACTCATAAAAAATAAAGAAATTGCATATTTATCATATTATGGCAACAAGTAAAATATTATATCTTTATGTTGGGATAACCTTAAAATAAAATAAAAAATCGCATATTAAGTACTGAGATTGTGAGAAACTTTGTTTATATTACGATGGCTGTTGCTGTCTTTCTTATAAGAACATAATTCATTATGGAAGTTTGTTTGTATAAAATTTTTAATAACATATCAAAATCCTGAACCAGTTTCTACAATTACAATACAATTTTTTTATGTGTGTCAATAATAAAATTCCAGAAATTTTAATAATTTTCTCAGTAAGACATATCTTTTTATCCAAAGGAAAAATTGCTTTAAAATTGATTATTGATAAGTTAACAGAAAATAAACCCGACAATAAAATTATTTCTTAGAACTGAAATTTATTGACTTTTTGAACTCTAGTAGCCAATATGGTTGGTTGGTTGGCTGATTGGGTTTTACGTCAAACTAGTGCTGCGCAGTGGGCAATTGTCGACGGTCTGGGACACATTTCTAGAGGCTATCGGGGGACATGCCATCACAATTTTGATCCTACACGGAGAGGATGGCTTCCCTGCTTCGGCAACCCCTATAGGTATAATTTTGATAGGAATATGAAGAACATTGTAGCCATGACAGATTTTACGTGCACCAGCCACCATTAGTGTACACGGCGGTCTTTGGCCGGCTCCCGGACTGAACCCGCAATCTTCCAATTACGAGTCCGGCGCGCTACTGACTAGGCTACCGCGGCCCTGTGGCTAATATGGAAATGATAACTTTAAATTAAATTTTTGATAAATATTTTAGTTTTCCTTGATTTAGTAACCGGTTTACATAGAGTACATGAATATATTTTCACATTAGTTTTTTGGAGATTATTTATATAATCACTTTTATGAATTTTGGGATGCAGCTTTTAAAATGGAAATAAATGTATCATTGTATTAATGACACTATGGTAATGTCCAGTTAAAAACAGTGCCGGAAAAAATCTAATGTCGTTAGATTGTTTTCAGTAGTAGCTGAAAAAGAAATTTCATTTCCTTTTACTCCGATAATGAGATTCTGTAGTCTTTAAGCTGCTCTAACGAAGCTAGTTTGATTCAGGGTGAAATTTTAAAAAGACATAACACGTTCTTTTAGTGACATAGGTATCGTTTTTATGCTTAAAAGTTAAATTTATTTCTTTATGCAATATTTTCTTTAGGCATTAGAAACATAAAATAACGAATTTAATGGACTTAAAAACATTAACTTTTATATTCTTTTTTTAGCTAACCTTTTTTTCAGATTTTACGTAAACGGCATGCGATATGTTCTGAGATATAAAATATTCCACAATTTAACTTTAGTCTCTTGCCCTTTAATGTTTAACTGAAACAGACAATTAAAGGGAGATATATGTACCAATGGAATTTGTATAGAATTAAATTTAAATTTATATAAGGAAAAATGTAAGCATTATGAAGAAATTTCCCCTTTCTTTATAATAATTAGTGAATATTTATACTTTTGAATAAAAATAAAAAAAATATTTTATTATATTAAAATTCCAAAACATATTTTGGAATTTTTTGTAATAAAAAGCTGCACTAGTATAAAAAGTTTAAGCACAATTGCTGATTATGAGATTAATAAAATAATGATAAAGAAAAAGTAAAGTGAAAATAAATTTAAATCAGTATATCACGAACCGTGTTATGCAAAAGTAAAATAAAAAACAACAGAATGTATTTCAGTGGTCATTTTTATATATATTATTTAAAAAGAAACAGTTTTATTGAAAATTGCACATAAAAAGATTTCCTGCATTAGTTATAATATAAATGGAATAAAAATTTCCATACTTCAGATTAATAAGGTGTGTGTTACACTATGGTTATTCTGCACAACAATTTACAATAATATGACAATATGGATAGCTTGGCGGCTCAAATATTTACGAAGTTACGGAATCTTCTTTTTTTTTAAAGATCTGGGACGTAATTTGGTTGACGAGAATTCTCTGCAGTGTACGAGCACGTCTCACATTGAAAAAAAAAAAGAAATTTAAATACTGATATTTAATGATTATGGTTAAAACAAACGTCGCAGGAAAAGTTATGAATAGAAAAAAAAAATGTTTCAAGTAAAAAAAAAAAAAAAAAAAAAAAAAAAAAATCAAGCACTATTTTTTATTCAACAGAAATAGAATACTCAAATGATGTATGAAAGTGGCAAGAAATAACTCTGTAGCAAAATATTATTTTAGTCACACCAGTGTTTTGAAAGTGTTCTTTGTTTTATCTTATCACATGCATAGGTTTTGTGATTGCACATGTGACTATTTCTTTTCATTCGATAAAGTTTGTGCTTTAATATACCAACTCAAGATTTTTTTTTTTTTTTTTGCAATTCATGATGCTTGTTTATAAAGTTGTCATTAACTAGTACTATATAGTCCCTATAACAATTAGTTCAGGGAATGGGCTCTTCCCAGTGTCGTCTGCTGAATCACGTGGTGTAGGTATAACAAAGTACCGAATTCTGAGAATCGAATTCAATTAAATATCGTTATTAAGAACAAAAGTATTAATTTAATATAAAATAAAATAAAAGTAAATTGTCCATTTCTAAGCAGTAGAATAATCACATTTGTAAGTTTAATAAAAAAAAAAGAAAAAAAACTTTATATGTTTATTTATTTTCACATGTAAGAATCGATTTTTGTATATTGTAGTGTAACTGCTACATTAACGGATCTAGTAATAAATAGTTTGTTCTTGTGGAATGTTTATGATTTATGACTTGAAATTAATTTAAAATATTTCAATTACAGGTCTTACAAGTGAATTAACTTAGCTACTGACCGAAATGACTTTACACCGTACGATGTTGCACTGTTAATGATTTAAGTACTAAAAATCATAGTACTTTGCATGTTCTCCATCAACATTATTAACAAATATAAACTAAATGCTGATTGTAAAAGTATATAGTAAAATAAAAATGACGAATCTTTATATATATCTATCTATATATATATATATATATATAAAGCAATGTTTGTGTGCCTGTGTGCCTGTGTATTTGTGTGGACAGCTTCGCGGAAGACGGTAGCTCGGACAGTTACGTGTTTCGACATGAAGATGCCCTGCAAGGGATTCTTGTGCACTTCGAAGCCCGATTTTCGAATTTTTGATTTGTTTTCTTTTAATTAATTAAAATATGAAAATATTAACTTCATACTAGCTGTAAAAATAGCCATTAAATTATATCCTTAATTTAATTGTTGCCAAATAAGTTTACGAGTTCTTTTTCTTTTCTTTTTCTTTCTTTCTTTCTTTCTTTCTTTTTTTTTTTTTTTTTTTTTGACAGGAAAATAAACATGTTTACTTGAACGTGAACAATAAAAAAATTAAATTATGCATGCCATAAAAATTGACGTCAGTATCACTTTGAAAATTTTATACACATTGATAAAGTGTTAATATAGTTTATGGTGCTATTATATGTTGTTCTTTTTTTTTTTTTTTTTTTACTCTTATTTTATAGAATTTTGCTGTCAAGTTGTTATTAAAAAGAGAAAAAAAAACTGCCCATGACGTCACATTTGACATGCGTAACGTTTCTTTACTATAATAAACTCTATGAACTATAAATTTATTTTACCAGTTTTATTTATACATCCCATTGGGCAATTTTTTTTTTTTTTATTTGGCGTTGAAATAAACCGAATGTTTTTCGCCAAGAAGTTTAATTTAGCAAATCCATTATTTAATCCATTTTATTTTAGCAATAGCTATTTAAAGAAATTAAGCCGAAATAATAATCACATAAATGATCTATTTTTATCGGGATAGATAATTTTATAGGAAAAAAAATCTGATGTGGGCACCAAATGACTTCCTTATACATAATGTTAAAAAACATTGTCACTGGAGCCGAAACATTTGGCTAAAAATATTTAAAAAAAATGCATGCATATGTAAAAAAAAATAAAAAATAAAATTGTGCCTTGAGGGGACTCATGTCAAAGTTGTGCTTTGGGGGGGACTCATGTCAAAGTTGTGCCTTGGGGGGGGACTCATGTCAAAGTTGTGCCTTGGGGGGACTCACGTCAAAGTTGTACCTTGGGGGGGACTCATGTCAAAGTTGTACCTTGGGGGGGGACTCATGTCAAAGTTGTGCCTTGGGGGGGACTCATGTGCCTTGGGGGGACTCATGTCAAAGTTGTACCTTGGGGGGGACTCATGTCAAAGCTGTGCCTTGGGGGGGACTCATGTCAAAGTTGTACCTTGGGGAGGGGACTCATGTCAAAGTTGTGCCTTGGGGGGGGACTCAAGTCAAAGCTGTGCCTTGGGGGGGACTCATGTCAAAGTTGTACCTTGGGGGGGATCATGTCAAAGTTGTGTTTTAGGGGGGGGACTCATGTCAAAGTTGTGCATTGGGGGGACTCATGTCAAAGTTGTGCCTTGGGGGGACTCATGTCAAAGTTGTACCTTGGGGGGGACTCATGTCAAAGTTGTGCCTTGGGGGGACTCTGTCAAAGTTGTACCTTGGGGGGGACTCATGTCAAAGTTGTACCTTGGGGAGGGGAATCATGTCAAAGTTGTGCCTTGGGGGGACTCATGACAATGTTGTGCCTTGGGGAGACTCATGTCAAAGTCGTGCCTTGGGGAGGGGACTCATGTCAAAGTTGTGCCTTGGGGGGACTCATGTCAAAGTTGTGCCTTGGGGGTGGACTCATGTCAAAGTTGTGCCTTGGGAGGGACTCATGTCAACGTGTTCTGAACTTTTCTGAAAGTTTCAAATGTCTAGCTAGTCGAGAAGTCAGTTAAATTGCAAGATTTGTCCAAACAGTTTTTGAGCTATTACCGTTTTTTGATACATTTTGCCCATTATGAACCTAATTTTCCTAAATATCTCCAAAACGGAAAATCATATAAAGTCCAAAAAGGGAGGTGCACAACTAGATGTTATAACAAACCTATGTACCAATTCGCAACTTTCTACGTCCAACCGTTTTTGAGTTATGCGACATACACCCACACCCACACACACACACAGACACACATACATACAGACGTCACGAAAAATCGTGTAAAGTCGCTTATATCTCTAAAACGAGAGCTCGTGTTAAGACGAAACTTGCAGGTGTGCAACTTGACATCATGACTGTCACACGTATAAATTGGCAACATTCAGCGATCATTCGTTTTCGAGCAATGTGAAATACAAAATCCATTTCGCAAATCGGGATTACTATACTTCCTTATACTTTGTATAAGGAAGTAAAAAAATGCAATAAAAGGAGACTTGGCGTTGGAAAATTAAAACTCGAATAAACTACTACGTCAGAAACGCCAAATAGTTTTTCTTTGGCGTTTCTGACGTAGTAGTTTATTCCGGTTTAAAAACATCATGTAGTTTTAAAAATAGAAAATTTATTTCAAGCACTATTTTAAGCCTAAAAACCATTAAAAATATAAACAGAATATGAAGATTTCTTACAAATTATCGAAAAGGTGTCTGATAAAAGTATCACCAGAATAGGATTCTCCTTTTATACAAGAAATTATATTAAAGAAAAAAAAAAAGTCATTAATATGGTGACAAAAATTCAAAAGCCGCCAAGGGAGAGATTTAATAAAGTTGTGTAGCACGGTAATGTTTACATATTTATTTATTTATTTTATATACCAATCACTACGCTAATTTATAATACAAATATTCGAGCTGCTGTGTGTGACTGTACCTGCACGCTGTCCGGCAGAAATATTTGATTAATTTAAATTAATATTTAAATAAATAAATAAAAATAAGAATACGTTTAACGAGAAATATATATAACCATAAAAAATATTAGTTAACTAAAATGCGGCAGAAATAGTGCTCATAGCATATTGGTGTAAGGGATTAATTCTTTGCCCTGCATCATTAGCACTGTTGCAATGAAAGCAATTTTACAGGCAAAGTTAAAATAAAAGGGCAGTTCATTCATTCACTGTGCTGTGCCTGACCACATCATGTATTTTAATGAAAAACTATACTTATTCGCATGCAAATATTTACAGGCACATAAATCCTATTCTATATGTCCGTCGTCACCACAAATTACAGTTTGTAAACGAGTTATAACACTGTTAACTGCAGCTTCAGTCGGTGGTTCTTACCTGAGAAAAAACATCTTCACCCATAACGCTTTATCTACCAAGTCAGCATCGCAATTAAAACTTCATGTATGCACAAGTAGGAGAGAAAATAAGAAATAAATAGTTCTAATAGCAAAATTGTGCAATTTATAGGACTTTCATTTGCCTATTTTTCTTTCACATCTGTGCGAAACATTTAGCTATTTGTCTGATTTTCGTCGACAAAAAATTAAACTATATTTTTACTTTCTCTTACCTATAGGGTTGAGAAAGTATTGTTTTAGGGTCAAAATTTTGAATGTGAGTTTTTGTTATATTTACATGTTCTGAGGTCCCCTGAAGACGAAAATAATGTTTTAGCGCATGGTCTGTGTGTCTGTCTGTTATCAGCATAGCTCAAGAACAAATAGTAGCAGAGATTCCAAACTCGGTATTCTAAATGTGTATCATATAAGTATCATATACAGTATGTGTATCATATACAGTAAGTTTTTCGTTGAGATGAAGCAAATGGTTCGTGTATAGGGACACTCAAAAATATTCAAATACATTACGTCTATGGGGGAAATTGCAAGTAAGTAGAGTTTAACATCTATAGACTGCACTAAACCAAATGAAACGAATATATATTTTTTGTAATAGTGATAGTCAACGGGGGAAAAATTGTGTATGTAAGAGCCTCGCCTCCCCCCTCGAGGGGAGTAAATTTTCATGATGGGTATCTTTCAAAAGAGCACGCCAATACCTTTAAAACGAATGGTTGAACCATCGATCTGCGATAATTTAAAATAGAATTATCGATTTTTTTCATTTTTAACATTTTTTTTTTTTTTTTTTTTTGTGTAATCTATATAAATAAAGAGAAGTGTCTGTGTGTGTATCTGCGCTCTGGTGCTCACACTACTAATCACAGAGCCTCCAAATTTGGCATATAGGTACCTGGGACCCTGCAGGTGTGAACCTCATCGAGATTTTTTCGAATTTGAATTTTTTAAATTAATGTTTTTTCGAATTTAAATATTGGCTTCAATGTTTTATTTTTCATGAATTTATTCTTCGATTGTTATCGTCTGCGTATCTTAGCAACGGCTATTATGCAATTCATTTTTTATTTAATGCATTCATTCGAAGGCGATTTTCTTTTCTTTTTTTCTTCTTTTTTTTTTTTTTTAATTATTATTATACTAGCAGGCTACGCCCGCTTCGCTGGTCACTATATTTAAATGAATTTTAGAAAGAATTATCAATATTTATTTTTTTACACCACATTATACACAAAAACTAAAAAAAAAGTAACTAAAATTGCTTCAAACCTCGCTTCGGGTACTCGCTGTCTACGGCAGCTCTTTTCCCTCCCGCACTGCATCAGGTCTAGGTTTCCCATGCCTGCAGAAAGATCTTTCCCAGGCACTTTAATCTGGATATTTATCGACGACAGGAAAGATCTGCTACTATTTAAGAACTACGATTTTAAAGATGACTGTATCTCAGCATCTATTAAATATTTTAGTTTTTAACCATGTATTTTATAGCCCATGTACACTATACTATACCATTATACCATTACACTATATTACGATTTGATTTCGACCAATGTAATCTATATATATAAAAGAAGACTTCCTGAGTGAGGGGGTGATCTATCAACGCCCAGACCAAACCCCTGGATCTAGAAGCATGAAATTTTGTGAAAATGTTCGTTCTATGACGTAGGCATCCACTAAGAAGCGATTTTACAAAATTCGCCACCCAAGGGGGGGAGGGGGGGAAAACGTGATTTCCCAAAATCCTTCATATCTCAAACAAAAAAACAGATATTCGTAAAATTTTTGCTTTAAAATATAGCTAACACAAATGTCTAAAAATCAATTTCTGGAATTCTCAAAATTCGGTCCCCAAGGGGGGCGGGGGGGCAAAACGTTATTTCACACGCGTAAAATGTGATTTCGCATAATCCTATATATCTGAAACAAAAAAACAGATATCCGTAAAATTTTTGCTTTAAAATAGAGCTAACACAAATGTCTAAAAACCAATTTCTGGAATTTTCAAAATTCGGTCCCCAAGGGGGATGGGGGGCAAAACGTGATTTCACATGCGTAAAATGTGATTTTGCATAATCCTATATATCTCAAACAAAAAAATAGATACACGTGAAATTTTTGCTCTAAAATATAGCTAACACAAATGTCTAAAAACCAATTTCTGGAATTTTCAAAATTAGATCCCCAAGGGGGCGGGGGCAAAACGTGATTCAACATGCGTAAAACGTGATTTTGCATAATCCTACATAATCTCAAACAAAAAAACAGATATCCGTAAAATTTTTGCCTTAAAATATAGCTAACACAAATGTCTAAAAACCAATTTCTGGAATTTTCAAAATTCGGTCCCCAAGGGGGACGAGGGGGCAAAACGTGATTTTGCATAATCCTATATATCTCAAATAAAAAAATAGATACACGTGAAATTTTTGCTCGAAAATATAGCTAATAAAAATATCTAAAAACCAATTTCTGGAATTTTAGAAATCCAGCCCCCAGGTGGAGCAACAAGGGGGGGGGGGTCTATGGGGCAAAAACAAATGGAAATACAGTTAGGCCGTTCAAAATTGGTACAGACAGGTTTTAAAGCCCTGCAAGTCGAATGGGGATATTTTAAAAAGTGTTAAGTTATTAGGAGGGGCGTGAAGGGGGGAGGGGAGGGGGGGGCAATAAAATAAAAATAGTGTTATCGTTCAAAATTGGTATATAGAGGTTATCGATACTTACAAATCGATTGCGGATATTTTCGAATTTTTAAAATTATTAGGAGGGGCGGGAAGGATGGTGGGGCGGTAAGGCGGGGGCTATGGGCAAAAACAAATAGAAATACAGTTAGGCCGTTCAAAATTGGTACAGATAGGTTTTAAAGGCCTGCAAGTCGAATGGGGATATTTTCGAAAGTGTTAAGTTATTAGGAGGGGCGTGAAGGGGGGAGGGAGAGGGGGGCAAAAAAACAAAAATAGAGTTAGATCGTTCAAAATTGGTACATAGAGGTTTTCGATACTTACAAATCGATTGCGGATATTTTCGAATATGTAAAATTATTAGGAGGGGCGGGAAGAGGGGGGAGTACGGGGCAAAAACTAATAGAAATACAGTTAGGCCGTTCAAAATTGGTACAGATAGGTTTTAGAGGCCTGCAAGTCGATTGGGGATATTTTCGAAAGTGTAAAGTTATTAGGAGAGCCGGGAAGGGAGGGGGCGGAGGGGCAAACAAAATGAAATAGAGTTAGATCATTCAAAATCAGTACATAGAGGTTTCGTACAAATCGATTGCGGATATTTTCGAAATTTTAAAATTATTGGGAGGGGCGGGAAGGGGGGTGAGCGGTGGGGCAAAAAAATTAAAATAGAGATAGATCGTTCAAAACTGGTTCTTAGAGATTTTTGATACTTACAAATTGATTGCGGATATTTTCGAATTTGTAAAATTATTGGGATAGACGGGAGGGGGGGGGGGCGAAGCGGAAAAATAATAGAAATAAGAGTTAGAGCATTTTGGGAATTTTTTCCGAAGGCAGTGAGAACCCGGTGCGACATTTTTCCTAATCAGATTTTGTTTCTCTTTTTTTTTTCACGTGATAAAAATTAATGCAATTTTGAGAATTCATTATAGTGATTCATTTAAAAATAGGGACCAGCGAAGCGGGCGTTGCCTGCTAGTAAAATAAATAAAAATAAAAAGTAGATTAAAATATGTATATATATAAACAAATAAATTTTAATCAATTTAATCCTTTTTGCTATGTATGTACTTCCATTTTCCCGATAAATACCGTAAATAATAATTTAAAAAAAAAAAAAAAAAAAGATTTTTCTTTTAAAAGAATTAATTAAAAAATGAAAAATAAGAAGTTGGTCTACTATAAAAACTTAAACGTAACTGTTATAAAAACGTTTTTAAAATTAAAACTATTAATTATACTTAATTTTTTCTACTGCATTACAATTTTGTTTCCAAAAAAAAAAAAAAAAAAAAAAAAAATCGCCTTTAAATGAATGTATTAAATAAAAATAAGTTGCGTAATAGCCGTTGCTAAGATACGCAGACGATTGAAGCAAAATATTAAATTTATGAAAAATGAAACAAAGAAGCCAATATTTAAAATCGGAAAAACATTAATTTAATAAATTCAAATTCGAAATTCGAAAAAATCTCGATTAGGTGCACACTTGCAGGGACCCAGGTACCTATATGCAAAAATCTAAAAATTTAATATGTTTAATTTTTTCTACTGTATGTGTATAACTATTTGATTTCATTAAATATAATAAAAAAGATTTCTTCCTCAAATGAATTCAAATAAATAAATAGTTTAATAGCCGTTGCTAAGATACGCAGACTTTTGAAACGAAACAAAGTTCTGAAAAATGAAACATTGAAGCCAATATTTAAATTCGAAAAAACATTAATTTAAAAAATTCAAATTCGAAATTCGAAAAAATCTCGATGAGGTGCACACCTGCAGGGTCCCAGGTACCTATATGCCAAATTTGGAGGCTCTGCGATTAGTAGTGTGAGCACCAGGGCGCAGATACACACACAGACACACACACAGACACGCAGACACTTCTCTTTATTTATATAGATTTATTGAAAATCAAATGGTAATGCAATAGAAATAAATTGTTACGTTTATGTATAAATTTTATACTATAGCAACTTTTTATTTTTCATTTTTTTTTTTTTTTTTTTTATTATTATTAATTCCTTTAAAAGAAAAATCTTTTTTTTTTTTTAATTATTATTATCTATAATATTTATTGGGTGAAAAAAATGGTAGTTCATAGTAAAAAGGATAAACTGATTAAAATTAGTTTTTCATGTATTTAATTCCTTTTAAAAGAAAATCTACTTTCGTATTTTATATTATTGCACTGGTCGGAATCAAATCGTAATATAGTGTAAATAACGGGGGCTATAAAACACATGGTTCAAAAACTAAAATATATAATAGATGCTGAGAAACAGTCATCTTTAAAATCGAAGTTCTTAAATAACAGAAGATCCACAAGTCGTCGATAAATACACAGATTGAAGTGCCCGGGAAAGACCTTTCTATAGACAGTTGGAAACTGGATCCGATGCAGTACGGGTAGAAAAAAGATCTGTCTTAGGCAACGGGTACTCGAAAAAGCATGATCTAAAGCGATTTCAGTGTTTATTTTATTTATTATTATTTTATTTTTTTTTTAGTTTTTATTTGTAATGTGATGTAAAAAATAAATACTAATTCAATTCTTTTGAAAATTCATTTAAATATAGTGACCAGCGAAGCGGGCGTAGCCTGCTAGTATTGAGAATAAATTCAACTTTTTTTTTTTTTTTTTTTTTTTTTTTTGACATTTAGTGTTATACTACTTCTCTAATACGGAAATCCTCTGCAATATCATAAAAGATAATTTTTTAAAGTAATAATTTCAATAAATTATTTTTTAAAAACAGAATTATTTTCTGAATTAAATTCGAATTAAATTTTATATAAATGTAGGGGCATTAATGAAACGGGCCCCCCTCACACATAACTAATTATCATATTAAACTCTTCCTAAACCTAATTTGAATTGTTTAACATAGGTTTACATAACAGTACTCATTATTTTACCTCTTAATCTCCAACCTGTATTTGTAGTATTAAATTTCAGGGTAAGAGAAAGTCGTGTGAGTGACACACCAGATTATTTTCTTTACCAAAAAGAAAAAATAAATCTCCCTTCACTAGAACAATTTTTTCGCAAACCGCATTCAATTCTATCAATTCATTCAACGGTTATGAATTTTTAAAATGTCTACAAACTTATGGGTCACCCGGTGTATATATATATATATTGGATATCAAAAATTGTTTTAAATCATATATTGTATTAAAAGCATTAAATATTATTAATTAAATTGTATCCCAACATATTAAAATTTCATTTAGAGATTTTTTTTTTTAATCATTCTTAAGTAAAGTGGCTTTGAGAGCATGTATTTCATATATATATATGTATATGCATATGAAATACTCTCCGAGAAACTGCATTAAAATTAATTATTAACTGATTGATTAAATTTAATATTATGGGAATCGTTCCAAATTTATTGTCATTACATTATTTCTGTTTCTTTTGAATCTTCTTTTATTTCGTAGCAAGATAAATTGAATTGTTATGTTTACTAGCGATCAACTAAAGAGTTCAAGTAAAATCTTTAATTACACTGTGATATACGACATCAATACAGAGATCAGCCAAGCTTGTGAATAAACAATCCATATTGCTTTTCCGGGAGCTAAATTTAGTTTCCGAAGTGCTATTTGTCTTTAAATTGGATTATTTGTTTGAGAAAACCGGTAGAGCATTTTTTATCTTTTAAGTAATGTCTAATATGTTAAATTATAAGAAGGTTTTTAATTGAATAATTCTTATAAATTTTCTGTAATTTTTTTTTTATTTGAATTTATTTTTAAGAGCAGTTGTTTCTCTAAGTTTTTTCATTCGTCGTACAAAATTATCGTTCGTTTTGTTTTTTCTGTCTATGCTTTTAATATAAAAATATATAATTTCATTGCTGTTTAAATTAGCTTTATTTATAAATTTATTTGAAAGACATATAGTTTTGTGCTTGAGCCGGAATTTCATGATATACTAAATGTAGAATGCTTGAACTGGCAATCCAACATTCAATGTATCTGTGTACACAAGAAAATTTCGGAATACATTATTTTCTTGCATATTTACACATAGACATGCATATACACTGTCTTCTCTTTACTTCCCGATATAGATTATGTAAATATATATATATATATATATATATATATATACTGGGTGTCTCATAAGTATATAGACGGTTTAAAAATTTATAAGAATTGAACTAATGGGTAGATTTGAATGCGGATTGTGAAAATAATAGTCTCTTGAAGAGGGAATTTTTTTTCTTTTTTGTTAGAGAAAAAATTAAAATTTCGTCAATAGAGGGCGCTGAACAGATGCGTAAAGAGAAATATTAATGTCTTATAAATTGCACAGTTTTTACAATTAACAATTCATTAATTGTTTTCCCTGCTACTTATTTAGGTAAATTTTGATTGTGATGCTGAGTTGGTGGACAAAGCGTTTTTAGTGAAGATGTTTTACATATCATCTAGGACTCGCCGACTGAAGCTGGAGTTAGCGATATTGTAACTCGTTTGCAAACTGTAACTTGTGGTGTTAGCGGACCCATAGAATTGGAGTTATATGCTTGTAAACATTTACATGCAAGTAAATAAAGTTTTTCATAGAAATGTGTGATTAACTCATGAACAGCTCCCTCTTTTGTTAAAAGCTTTAACTAATATTTCTTTCTGTAGAAGAAAAAAAAAATCTCCATTTAAGAGAATAACTTTTTCACAAAACGTGTTTAATTCTAAAATTCCTTAAATTTTTTATGGATTTTTGAAATATCTATAGACTTGTAGGACACCCTGTATATATAACTATAACCATATTTATGATAATATATATTTATGATATAACCCTATTATGACAATTAAATTCTAAAATTGCGTAGAAAGTTAACAAACGCATACTTGCGAATATCGTATGACGCACAGAATTTGTTACATTAACTTTGCATGTGGATTTCACGGAATAAAAAGTCAGAGGATTAATTTTTTCTAATAATATATTTTCTGGGATAGGGTCATCGAGAAAGACCCACATGGAGGGCACCCAACTCAGGCTTAGGTCTCTAGCGAAGTCAATCGGCCTTACTCCACCCTCCGCTTAATTTTTAATATATTTTTTAAGTACTTGTTTGTAATTTTGTTTCCAATTTATAGTAAATTTGTTACGTCGAAATTTATCATAAAATATTTTCCATTTACTGATATTTTCCATGTATCTCGGTTTTGTAAATCCCGTTTTAATGCTGCTATCTTGTATACATTTTTTGCATGTATCTTTTAAACCCAAAATAACTGTTGTTACCTAAGATTGGTTTCTGTGATTTATGATTATTTTTATAGTTCTTGAAATGCATAATGTTTTTCAAAAAGTTTTTCATTTTTATTATAATTTTTATACATTAACAAATTTAAAATCAGCAGTATTTAGGCTTATTTCATAGCTATGTCAATTAAATTAAAAAAAATAAATTTCCCATTGAAAAATGCAAAAAGAAAAGTTAGTGATTCTATTTGGCAAAAAATATCTAAAAATACTTAATGCATTTCTATATTTCTTTTATGTTAAATTTTCTATGAGAGAGATTAAGTGAAATATTATAGAAACTATTTTTCAGAGAATTTCCTTTTTATGATTTTTGGAAAATATAAATGCTAATACTTCTCAAATAGAATTTGTGGTACATAATAATTTATTTGAAATTATAATTTCTAAGATGAAACTGAAAAATTAAATACCATTTACCTAGTACCAATAAATAGGAGAATTTTGCATTTAAATAAATATAATAACGGGAGACCTGAATAATATAACTATAATGTAATATAATGCAAATTTTAGCTTGTGAGAAAATTATTAATATATATTTTTTAAAAGAAAGTTGAACTTTAAATAACTTATTCCCTCTTTTCAGTTATTTAATGACATCGAGTCCTTCTCTAAAAACGATGTTTCATTATTATTTTTATTATTATAACTTTTCTTCCTTACAGTAAAGCAAATTCGTTATTCCCTTCTTTTAAATTAAATTTAATTTAAAAACTCATTATAAATATTGTGATTATATTTTTAAATCTCGAGGTACATCAACTATATTTAAATCATATTTTAAAAATCGTACTTTGATTATATTTTTATTAAAAAGAAACGAGTTTAGAGAAATAGAGTAAATTGTTTTCTTTTTTACTGGAAGGTGGGAGAAATTCAATTTCCCTTCAATGCGATTTTTTTTTTTTTTTTTTTTTTTTTTAATGAGAACAAGAATTTCAATTTCAATTAAAATAAGTATAAATAATTTTTGAATACTTCTTTTTTTATTAAATTGAATTTACTTGAGTGATCTCTTTAATAGAAAATTTTAATTAGCTATCTATATCTATATATGTATTTGATGTTAAGTGCATTTTAGTCTTGACAATAGCACTTAGTGTATTAATTTTACATTATTTCATCTTTAATAATTTGAATATTTTAACTTTTATTTAATCTGTTCATGAATATTTTTTAAATAAAATATTTGCACTATTTCCCTATGTTTATTTAACAGTAAGTCCTACATTATATCCTTAATTAAAACTATATTTAAGAAACTTTTATTCTATATAATAAAAACTGTAATTAAAGGATGTTAAATTCACGTATCGAAAACATTTTTCTTTTCAGTCAATGAAATTAGATGTGAAACCAAAGTAGAGATTTTAGGCTTAATATTATTATAAACGAAATATTATTTTTCTTATACCTATTATAAATTAAATATATAAATATATGTATATATATATATATATATATTTACTTACTGATAGAACAAAAATAAAGTAATTTTTTCAACATTAAATTAAGTATATTTTTTACAGAAAAAAAAAAAAAAAAAAAAAAAAAACTTCTTCTAGATTCAGTGTAGATCTCAGTTTACTTTCTCTTAAGAATACTTTTAATTTTTTCTACTTTGTTTATGGGTAATTTATGATTTTCTTTTTTACACATAAATTCATTTACATTTTTCTTTTACAGCAATTCTACTTCAGAATACAATATTTTTCTAGTTGAAATCAATATCATATAATTTTATTCATAGAAATATACTGAAATCTTAAAATAACCAATAAAAGTTCACGCATCGCAATTACTTTACATAGATTAGTGAAGAGGAAAAATTTTATTGTTATTTTCAGAATCGGTATATACACATAAAAATCAGATTTTAAAGATTTAAACATTTTAATTATTTAATGGTAACTTACCCTCCCCCCCCCATTATAATAAAAATATGCATCATAAATTTAGAAGTCATATCCTCAATAAGTGTTGTGAAAAATTCACGTTTTACTGATTAACTAAAAGATTAATTTTTATATAAGCATATAAAATACCTTACCTGTATAAAATAAATTAAAATTAATTTGAAAGACGAGCATTCATAGAAGTAAAGGATTCCTATTATTCTAAACATATTGATAATATAATTATTTATTGCGAGTTCAGTGTATAGATTTTGGATCATATTTATCACCTCTATAGAGAGAATAAAAGAAATCGACCCTTCAAATATGATTCAAGTAATATAAAGCGGTGGGTGGATCCATCCCCTCTGTAAAGGCATCTCTCCGGACCATCTTTAGGGGTGAGCCCCAGACCGTCTACAATTGTCTATAGCGCAGCTCAAATGCGAAGTAAAATCCCAGAACATGATTTTACAAGAATGTATTTAACAAAACAGTATTAAGTGTACATTTTTTATATAGAAATTATTGCTAGTGCTCGAATAATTTTGCTGACGACTGTATCCCTCAATCTACATCTCTTTAAGAATTTCCCACCGCCATTGCATATAGAGTCACCAGTGCAACGTAAAACTACTCAAGCTCAACCTCAAGAATTTGTTCTTAGTCAGTTGTCTGTCAGCTAGTCATCCTGTTCTTAGTCAGTCTAAGTACATGATTTGACAAGGATTTGTTTAACAAAACAGTATTAAGTGTAGTTTTTTTATATAGAAATTTTTGCTAGTGCTCAGATACTTTTGCTGCTGATTGTATATTTCATTTGATTGACAATAACTCAGCTTTCTAGAGAAAACGACTGATTTCAAAGCATGAAAAGGAAAGCAAAACAACCATGTCACAAATAAAAACACGCGTGAAGCTTCACAGAATTTTTGTAGGACATCTATAAGTTACGATTTTTGAAGAAGTCGAATTATATTTATTTATTTATTTGTTTATTTTCTTTGTTTATTATTTATTTTATTATTTTGTTTATTTCTCCAACTAACAATAATCCGAAGATATTCTTGAGAAAATATTATTTTCTTAAGATATTCTTCAAATATTTTAAAAGATTTTGAAAATTTATCTTTTTCCATAAAATATCTGCAGAAATTTTGAAGACATTATAAAGAAATTTTATAAGCTTTTTTAAGAATGGGCCAAATGACTTAAGATATTCTGCAGATATTTTTAGAGAAAATCTTGAGGTTATTTTCATTGGGAATTATTTATTTATTTTATTTTGTTTTGTTTATTTACTTATTATTTATTTATTTTTAAAGTATGAACTGTACAAATTGACAATTAGACGTTGCGAGCTCGGAACGAAACATTTGAGTTTGGCAAAATTTAGTGGATAATCGGATCAAGTTTTTCTTGGAAATCATCGAATCTAAGGTAGCGTAAAATTTTTTCAGTGCATAAAAGCCATATTAAAAACGTACTGGAGGTTCAGTTCAGTTTGGGTGTAGTTCTAATGATTTTATTGCGGTCCACTACAGTTGATTTTTCTGTTGTCCAGTTCAAGGCAGTTTAACTGCAGTTACGGCGTCTGCAGTTGATTATTTTTATTTTACTTCGGTCTGTACACCTTTTTACCAAATCATACAGCAGCAATGAAGGAAGTTCTAGTTGTCAAAACAAGGACAAACTTTAAACAGGTTTCTCGGTTTATCATACCAAAATTTCACAGTTAATTGCATCTGGGTGAACAATAACTAAAATTGTTTTATTTTAATGTAAAAAAAAAAAAAAAAAAAAAAATCACAATAAAAAATATTTCTTAATTTGATGTCAATTTGAACTTAAAACTCCATTTTAGGCAAATTTTACTCGCAGGTAAATTGTATCTTTCTATCTTTTTTATTTATTTATTTTTTAACGAGATTGTAACTGTCATAATATTTATCAGAATCATCAAGGATATGATTTATAAGAATTTTTAGAGATCCGATGTTTTCAAAATTTTGTTTAATCATACAATTAAATTTTTAGAGATATATATACCATGGATAAAATATCAAAAAACATAATAATACAAATTTTCTAAAATATAAATATTTTTTTTTTCGCTAAAAATATTTATTTATTAATATCGGGAATTCAATTGAGACGTTTTATTGCACAACATTATTATTTCAGTTTTAAAATGGCAAACAATATTTCTCAGAGACAAATTTAATAAAAAGAAAATATTTAATTTTAGCCAATATGAAGGATTAATAGGACATTGCATCAGTTGATAACTTATAAGGTACAAAAGTTGTTATTTACATTCATTGGAATATAGCATAAACATCATTTTTAAGAAATAATGTTTTATTGAGTTTTAAAATTTAATAAATAATGTTGAACATCCACTGAGAAAAAATATATACAGTTTCTATCTTGAACGAATAAGTAGTCATTTTCTGAAACCTCAAACTAGAAATATATACAGCCTCTATCTAGAAAGAATAAGTAGTCATTTTATGATACCTTAAACTAGAAATATATACAGCCTCTATTTAGAACGAATAAACAGTCATTTTCTGAAAGCTCAAACTAGAAATATATAGAGCCTCTATCTAGAACGAATAGGTAGTCATTTACTGAACTTTCAAACTAGAAATATATATTTACGAGCTATCCATAAAAAGTAAACAAATAACCTGAATGGACGAAATGATCGAGATTTTCTAGTCTACATTTTTCTAGATGACAAAACAATATTATGAATATTATGGAGATTAAAAATCATTTGTATTGCGAGAAATTCTCACTTTATATCCTAGAATTGGGTTATAAACCAAGATTATAGTTAATAAAACTCGCCTCTTGAGTTAGAATTTATTTACGGAGATTTTTAAATAAGTTTGTCAGCGATAATTGTAATGTTTATTTGGTAGGTAGTGTAAATTCCTTCTTCGTAACAGCCGTGAAGATAAACAGAGAAGCGTTATGTCGCAAATAACACAAGATTGCGAAATCTTTGATGCAATTATTTATTGGTGACCAAAATCATCGTATTTCTTGCAATTTCAATAACACATAAATTCTGAACTAATTCACAGTATAAATATTCACCCGAAACATCAAGATTAAAGTTTTATGTAGAATATATGGAAGGATGAATGAATGAATATACATGTACTGGAACGGAATGGACACGGGGAGACGGGGAGAGAAGCAAGCAAAAACAGTCCTTATCGAACGATAGCAGAGGCAGAAGTGATTAAATTTTTGGCCGAAAACTTAACACAAAACCACAAATAAAGATGCCAAGGACAACACCCAACTTTTTCAGTTACAGCTAATTTAGTATAACTTTTAAAAATATATTGGCGATTGATTTCTTAGCCAAAAAACCGTTATCAATTCGTGAGAACACAAGCGAACTAACCTTAAATCTTAACCACAAGAATTTATCGTTAAATTCTTATTTACAGACTTTAGTTGATAACGTATACGTTATTTCTATTTTAAGCAGCAGATGTGCGCTCTGTTCAATGTTCAAAAATGACACCAGGAAACATTTTATTCTGTTTTATATAATTGAGTTGAAACGAATTGTCCTCCACAGAATTAAGCGATTGAAACCTCATCTCTTGCTTTTATTTATTATTTTTTAATAAAAGAAATAGAGATATAAAGGCTTGCTCTTTTTGAATAAGAAATGAAACCGCATATATTAACTCGCTTTTTATAAAGATAGAAAATGAATTGGGAAAATAATTAAATTTATCAGAAATGTAATACATAATTTAGAATATGTGATTTTCGATAAGGATATAATGAATCTTGATAAAAAGTCACAAAAAAGTGTTGAAAAGAACAAAGAATATTAAAATTTTATTCTAGATTGAAAAATTTGAAGTAATAATGGAAAACAAAAGTTTGCAGTATATCCGGTTGAAGATTTCCTACAGGCTAGTTTTGAGAATCTCCAGAAACTTACTTGGAATAATACTTTAAAAATAAATGTATATGAGAGAGAGGCAGATAACTGAAATTTGTACTTATATTGGGATATAATAAATAGCTATTCTCTTTCTCATATTTTTGTTTCTAAAATATAATAAGTTTTTTAAAGAGGTGGAAAACTTATAAAAGTTTTAAATTTATATATATATATATATATATATATATATATATATATATATATATATAGAGAGAGAGAGAGAGAGAGAGAGAGAGAGAGAGTGAGAGAGAGATGGTAAAATTACTAGATTTTGTATATGTATGCATTGAAATTTCTTAATATTAAATACATCAAAATTTATCAGACTATTTAAAATAATAATAATAATAATAATAATAATAATAATAATTGTTCCATGCTAAATATATCCAAAAATATATATTCTATGCTAAATATATCGATTTTTAATCCAAAAGTCACAGAAAAAAATAAAAAATATATTATTTAAAATATACTGACTTTAAGTCTATGCAGTTTCCAGTAAATGTACAGAAAAGCATGCTTATATATATATATATATATATATAAAAGAAAAAATATTATTTGCATTTTTCATCAACATATCGAGCTGTTTTTGCAGTATCCTTTCACATTTTAAACAGATCCGCTTCATCGAATAACGGCATATTGCGAATACTGAAGCTTTTTACTTTCTTCTATATGTAATATAGAGAAAGTATTGGATTCGCAAAAATTTTCGACCTCCGTTTTTTGACGGATCTACACGTTTTGGGATGTCCTGAATACGAATTGATAGTTTTTAGAAAATGTTTGTCTGTCTGTCTGTGTGTCTGTCTGTGGTTTAGTGTTTTCACCATATCTCACGAACCACTGAATGAAATTCAACCAAACTTGGTATATAGTTGGACCCTGGCGGGGCATTGTGCTGATTAGATTTGGGGATCAATAGCCCAGCAGGTGGCGCTGTGATCGCATTTTATGTAAATTTTTAACATGGCAGTATAGGACAAATTTTCGTATTTTTCACCGTATCTCACGAACCAATGAATGAAATTCAACCAAACTTGGTATATAGTTGGAACCTGACGGGGCATGGTACTGATTAGATTTGGGGATCAATCGTCTAGCAGGTGGCGCTGTGATCGCAAAATTTCGTATTTTTCACCGTATCTCACGAACCGATGAATGAAATTGAACCAAACTTGGTGTATAGTTTGACCCTGACATGGAAAGGGTCTGATTAGATTTTGGGATCAATCGCCCAGCAGATGGCGCTGTGATCGCATTTTATGCAAATTTTTAACATGGCAGCATAGGACAAAATTCCGTATAAATGGGCATAATGAGAGTTATTTTAAACTTGTGATTGTAAAATTAATATGAATTATTGATAATAGTAGTAGTTAACTAGGAAAAAAAATTTGTGCATGTGGGGGCATCGGTACCGCCCCCCTGGGGGGGAAGTACCCCCCCCCCCGGGGAAGTAAATTTTCAAGATGTGTATCTTTCGAAAGGTCTCGTTGATAATAGTAATAGTTAACTGGGAAAATTTTTTGTGCAGGTGGGGGCATCGGTTCCCCCTCACCGGGGGGGGGGGAAGTACCCACCCGCGGGGGCAAAGTTTCAAGATGGGTATCTTGCGAAAGGTCTCGTCAATACCTTTAAAACGAATGGTTGAACCATAAATCTGTGATAATTTAAAACAAAGTTATCGATTTTTTTTACTTTTAACAAAAAAACGGAAAAAAAATCGTTTTTTTTTTTTTTTTTTTTTTTTTTTTTTTAACGAAATTTTACCAAACTTGGTATTTAGTTGGTCCCCGACATAAACTGGTGCTGATTATGTTTGGGGATCAATAGCTCAACAGGTGGCGCTGTGATAGCATTTTATCTAAATTTTTAACATGGCAGCATAGGACAAAAATTCCTATAAATGTGCATAATAAGAGTTGTTTTAAACTTGTGATTGTAAAATTAATATGAATTATTGATAATAGTAGTATGTAACTAGGAAAAAAATTTTGTGCATGGGGGGCATCGCTTCCCCCCCCCTAGGGTAGAAATACCCCCCAGGGGGGGTAAATTTCACAATGGGTATCTTTCGAAAGATCTCGTTGATAATAGTAGTAGTTAACTAGGAAAAAATTTTTGTGCATGTGGGGGCATCGGTTCCCCCCCCCGGCGGGGGGGGGAAGCACCCCCGGGGTGGGCAAAGTTTCAAGATGGGTATCTTTCGAAAGGTCTCGTCAATACCTTTAAAACGAATGGTTGAACCATAAATCTGTGATAATTTAAAACAAAGTTATCGATTTTTTTTACTTTTAACGAAAAAAAACGTATTTTTTTTTTAACGAAATTTTACCAAACTTGGTATTTAGTTGGTCCCCGACATAAACTGGTGCTGATTATATTTGGGGATCAATAGCTCAACAGGTGGCGCTGTGATAACATTTTATCTAAATTTTTAACACGGCAGTAGAGGACAAAAATTCGTATAAATGTGCATAATAAGAGTTATTTTACACTTGCGATTGTAAAATTAATATGAATTATTGATAATAGTATTACGTAACTAGGAAAAAAATTTGTGCATGGGGGGGGCATCGCTTCCCCCCCTGGGGGGAAGTACCCCCGGGGGGGTAAATTTTGAAGATGGGTATCATTCGGAAGATCTCGTCAATACCTTTAAAACAAATGGTTGAACTATAAATCTGTGATAATTTAAAACAAAGTTATCGATTTTTTTTACTTTTAACAACAAAAAAAAAAAAAAACTTAGAAAAAAAAAACCGTGTTTTTTTTTTTTTTTTTTTTTTTTTTTTTTTTTTTTTTTTTAATATTGTTACTGATTGAATATGTATAGGAAAATATAGAAGGAAGTCTTGTGGTGGCCACAACATACTAGTTTTAAGAGAATTTCCAATGGTTAACGTCTGATGGTCATTTCTAATGAATGAAGGCTGTCACATTGAGCATTTATAGTTCTAGTTACATTGTTAAAAAAACTGTGCTCCTGTAAAAAAATTAATTTTACAATTAAATCACCACTTGATTAAGAACATTTAAACTAATTTGCCAACAAATATTTGGTTACATAAAAAATACCATGACTTTCATATGCATTTCAAAACCGCAATGAAATTCTATGCATTTGAAAACTGCATACTTTTTGAATAATATATTTATTTGTTCTTTACTTTTTCTGTGAATTTCGGATCACCCTGTATAATTACTCCTCCGTTTTTATATTATTATAATTTATCAATATATTCGAAACACATTTGGTATTACTTTGTGGATTTATTAATAAGTTAATCTTTCAAAAATATTTTTATTGTTGAAACTTTTAACATTCAAACATAAAATTACTTTAAAAAAATTAAATGAATTCTCACACATGTGTTTAAAATATATTCCTTAACAATACTAGTAATGAATTTAGGAGAAATTTTAAAAGCTAATTGACATGAAGTTTTTTTTTCTTTTTTTTTTTTTGAAAAGTTTAAAAAAATTATTTTTTTTTATTATTTAAAAATTTTAGGTATTTTAATATACTTAATATTGATCTACTTCAATACATGTACATCAAAACTTTCATAAATCTGAGAAAGTAATATAAAAAATTGATTTTGAACGTTCGCCATCCCTTTATGAATAAATTGTATTGTAGGCAAGTGACGTAAATGGAGAAAAAATTAATGCATTGTCTTGTTAACTTTTGGTTTGGTGAAATAAAGAAATAATTAAATATCGTTAAGATATTTTTAAACTTTAGATACAAAACATATTCGTGTTTTTTAGTTTTCTGCAATAATATACATTTTACCTCTTGTCTCAAAATTCGATAAATATGCCCTTCTATAAATTTAGAGGTTAACAATTTTAATTGTTTTTTTTAAATTAAAACTTCTAAATGTTATAATTTAAAATACATATTTTTGTACGCTTATATTAGTTAGAAAAATGATTCAGTTTTAAACAGTTTTAGCTTTGCTCCTTTTTTTTTTTAAACTTTCTGTTCCCTTCTAAAATGTTTAACAATTAAAATTCTTATTAAAATCTATAAAATAAAAAAGACATATAGTATTTTATTATCGAAATTTGCATGTTTTAGAAATTTTTTAGAAAAAATAAATGCATGTATAAACGAATTTTTTTTTTTTTTTTTTTTTTGTGTGTGTGTTTTTTTTAGTATGGCATTATTTTATTAATTAAAAATATTATTTTGTTTTACTTTAAAATAGAAAAATATGCTCTATAACAAAAAAAAAAAAAAAAAGATGCACCAAGAAGGAGTAATGCAAACTGGACACAAATTGAGATACATACAGGTTTTGATGAAATCAAGCACCAATTCATCATTATCGTCGATCTACGTGCAACTGGTACGTCAGTGACTTCAAATACCCTCAATAGGGGTTGAGCTCAGTTCCCGGATCTCTCTTCCACTGAGGACGTTTGGAGCATCATAAAAAGGGTCCTACAACCAGCTCGGGATTTTACCAATCTAACACAACAATTGGGCAGAATTTGGCCCGATACTTCACAGGAGCACATCTGCCAACTTTATCAATTAATAGCGAGCCGAATAACTGCGTACATAAGGGCCAGAAGTGGACCAAGGCGTTATTGACATGTTTACTTAGTGAGGTCCTTTCTCTTGATTAAATCATTCAAATTTTCTGAAACTGTAATCAATTGTTTTTCTCCACATGTACATCGCATCTACCAATTTTTGTCCCATTCGGACCACCCATTCCACCCCATCTATCATGTTTTTATCCCACTTCTTCGTGGTGCGTTTTTTTTTTTTTTTTTTTTTTTTTTTTTTTTTTTTTTTTTTCTTTTTTTTTGTTATAGAGTGTATTTTTACTGCAGATTATTTTTCACAAAAATCAAGGGTGCTTTTACACTGCGCGCATGATATTTGAAAAAGTATTTGAGATACGAACTTAAAACAACCATACATTTTGACATAATGAATAAAATGAAGTAAAGATAAGAAGTTCTGTTCAACCAGAAAAAAAAAATTATATGATTATGGAAATATAAAAATTTTAGTGGTAATTTAAATATTAATTAAACTCCATATTATTAAAATAATTAAAAACTTTTAGTTCAGATTCTTAATTTGAATGTTTTGTTTCATCTAATTAAAAAGTTATAAGCATAAAGAATATTGTAATTGAGATATCCTTCGTGCAGTGTGTTAGCACCTTTGAAAAAAATAATCAGCATAAAAAAAATTTTAAATTTTAAAATAAACCAAAATAAATATTTTTAATCAATAGAATAACGTTATTTTAGTTACACACACACACACACACAAAAAAAAAAAAAAAAAAAAAAAAAAATGTTGGTACATACATTTATTTATTTATTTATTTTTTTAATTCGGAAAATTAATTGAAAAATTTCTTCATTTTTTTATTTTTAAAAGCAGTCTGTCTCCTTAAAGATGTGTTCTCGAAGGTGGGAGAAGAGAAGTTGCGGGTTCAATTCTAGGCTCCAGCCAACGACCTAGCCGTTCAGAGTTTTCCTATTTTTCTCCGAAACTCAAATAAATACGCACTAGGACCCTTTAAAAAGACCTCGACAAAAGGCCATTTCACCTACTCCTATCATCTACGTGAACTCAATAGGCCTTAAAAACCAAAAACTACCCTATTCATTTACTCTTCCCAATTTCACAATGTTATTTCGAATGCTGAATATAAATCTACATTTCTTAAAATTTAAAATTTATTTTGTGTATTAGTCATGCTTTCGTATAAGTCATTTACGTATTTAGTCTGCAGTAAAGTTCACTAAAATTTTTCATCAGTCATGAATTGAATGTTACATGACGTCAAATGCATGACAACTTTTGAACTTCCAAGATGTATTTAAAATCTTATGCTGTGGAATTCTGAATGCATGTGTTACTTATTCTGAAAACAGTACATTTTTCCGGTTCATTAATGAGTTCGTCTAAGGAGTGCTACTGAATTATCTAAATAATAACTAACTATACAAAATTCCTAGAATTGTCTAAAAATGAATTTTTGAAGTAAATTAAGATTGTTAAAGGTATTAATTACAAGAAATAAAGAAATCTAATATAATTAAGTAGAAATTACCTTCTAATATTTTTCTATGGAATAACATAGCTGCGTACATTTTAATTTATTCCAGAGGTTTTTTTTTTCTTATTTAATTGAGGTTATATATTGAAGAAACTTATTCTAAAAATAATGTGGTGCGAAATAAAGGCGGGGCTTAATATACACCGGAATAAAAATGTTGCTAGCTATGGAATAAGATTTTTAAGAAATCAAATCTACACATTTTTAGTTAATCATATTGTCTTAAAAACTATTGATATACTGAATAGCGCTATAACAATTAACACATTTAAACGATCAATGAAAATTGAATCTTTAGATCTTTTAAAATTGTATTAAAAAATAATTCACCTTGTACAGACAAGTTCTATTGCACTCTGTGATAAAAAGACAGGAATACTTTTTTTTTCTTTTACTAACACTATTTAAAATTTGTTAATCTTTCATTATTATATAAAAAATAAATAAATATTTATAGATGAAGTTTATAGAACTAAATATTCTTAAATAAACAAATCTTACTCATCTTGAGTTTTTTTTTTTTTTTTTTATATAAACGTCAAAAAGGCATTCTAATTAACACCAAATTAGAAAATAAATAAATATTGTGCAATTTCCATTCATCCTGATAATAAAAAATTCCATCATGTAAACTTCTAAACAATTTTTTACATAATTTTGCGGAATTTTCTTCCACAAAATATAAAGTTTCGTTCAAATTATGCAGGTTTACCAAACTGTCGACGATTCTCGTAGACATTTCTTGTGAGGTAGCACGCTGTGGCGGTTAGCACAAGATGCTAGATCGCGCTCATCACAAATGTTTCCGTTTGTTCCTTCTTCTAATGAGCCTGCGCAGTGACTTAATCTCAAGTTCTGTAAGCATTGAGGCCTAAGAAATTGATTGACAACCCGCGTCTCCATCTATTAGCGATTATTTTAACCACTTTCAGTTTCAGTGATTTAATTTTTTTTCCCTTTCAAACGTTTTTTAAAATAATAAAAATCTCAAACTCAGAACCATTTTATTCTACAAATAAAATTTTATTTTCCACTAATTATTAAAAAAAAAAAAAAAAAAAAAAAAAAAAAATGCGGTTTAGAAACAGATTTAAATAAATATTTAAAAGTGCAGGAGGCTCTTCATTTATGAAAACACTCATGGATTATATTGTTGGAAAAAGAAAGAAAGATACAGGAATTTTATTTCAACAATGTTTTAAAAAGCTTAATAAAGTAACAGAAATGTATGAGATATAATAATTCAAAATTAAGTTTATTATTGTTTTATAATTGTATTTATATTAATTCATAGACATTTCTTGCGAGGTAGCAGGTTTTGACGGCCAGCGTCCCTGGCTCCCACGTAGTAGGTCCTGGGTTCGAATCATGACATTGCATGGATGTTTCGAACCATACTGTCCCTGTTAGGAGTAGCGACGGCTGTCCCTTGGATACTCCTTCACAAATGCTTAGTCACAAGTGCCGAGCCCTTGGGAGAAGAAATCTTGGCAGGTAGATCCAAACATTTTTTAACAGAAGATCTAGGTCGCCAGTCAAGAATTAATTTTTCTATTCAGTAAACCATACTTTCACGGTACTGACAGCGTACAAAACAGTATTTCCTGTTAATAAATAAAATTATGGAAAGATATAACGGGAACCTTCGGTAAAAAATGTCTTTTGCAAAAGTTCCAGATATGTTTTTTGCATTTACTTTGCTAGAAAGGGCAAATATCATTTTTCCTATTAATACCAGTCACGGCTCATGTCATGAGAGAGCTACTGACATTTGCTGTCGCGAAAGAATACGTTCTTCTTTACAAAGATTGTAATAATAATAATTCCAGAAGTCTGCCCATCTACGTTAAACTTTTTTTCATAAGAAAACGATTTTCCATTTTTTAGTCCACGACATAAGATGTCATAAAGAAAATTTAATCCTGATTTCTTGAAATTTCAATTTAAGCTACCTTCCTCATTATTTTCTTATATTTAATGGCTGAACATCTTTTTAAAAGTCTGAACATTTTGCAAATTTATATTAACACTGGTTTCATTTGCTCTCTCTCATGTACACTAAGCAGAAATCGACGCACTTTTAAAATGGCTTATTTTGCACATGTGTTCAAAAATAAGTTTCATTCTTGAGACTTTTTCCCTCCATAATTTGCTATACTTACTTTATCTTGCCCGTGTAAATGATAGAGAATGTTTTTTTTTTTTTTTTTTTTTTTTTTTTTGGGGGGGGGGGGGGGGAATCAAATTTTTGAAAACGAGTTTTTCTTATATTTACAGGTTTTCAGGTCTCCTGAATCCAAAAATATTTTTAGTGGTTCGTCTGTGTGTCTGTTATCAGCATATCTCAAGAACAAATAATAGAAGAAAATACAAACTTGGTATTATCAATGTGTATCATATAGAGATGCTACAGTAAGCTTTTCGCTAAGATCAAGCAAATGGTTCGTGTACAGGGACAATCAAGAGAAATTCTAATACATTACGTCTATGGGGGAAATTGCAGGAAAGTAGAGTTTAACGTCTATAGACTGCACTAAACCAAATGAAACGAATATATATTTTTTGTATTAGAGATAGTTAACTGGGAAAAAAAAATTGTGTATGTAGGAGCCTCGCCTTCCCCCCTGGGGGGGGGGGGAAGTCCCCCCTCGAGGGGAGTAAATTTTCATGATGGGTATCTTTCAAAAGAGCTCGCCAATACCTTTAAAACGAATGGTTGAACCATCGATCTGCGATAATTTAAAGCAAAGTTATCGATTTTTTTACTTTTAACGAAAAAAAAAAAAGAAAAAAAAAATCGTACTTTTCCTTTCTTTTTTTTTTTTTTTTTTTTTTTTTAATATTGAGAATAAAATGGACTTTTTTTGTATATTTGGTGTTATTCTACTTCTCTAATATGGAAATCGTCTGCCTTATCATAAAAGATAATTTTTTAAATAATAATTTTAATAAATTATTTTTTTAAAAAGAGAATTATTTTTTAATAACCGAATTAAATTCTATATAAATGTAGGTGCATTAATGAAACGGGGGGTTGAGGGGGGCGGTAGCCCTCTCACACAGAACTAATTATCATATAAAACTCTTCAGAAGCCTAATATGAATTGTTTAACATAGGTTTACATAACAGTACTCGTTATCTTACCTATTAATCTGCAAGCTGTATTATAGTATTGAATTTCAGGGTAAGAGAAAGTCGTGTGAGTGACACACCAGATTATTTTTTTTAAACTATCGAAGATCCTATTTTCAAATACGTAAGCGAAGTGTGACGTCACTGACCGTCCGTGGATGCAAGAAAAAGATTCCCTATGTTAATCGTCCATTGGATTTTTTGTAAAAAATTATTAAAAATCGAGGAAAATTATTTCCCGATTTTAATACCCGTATTTGGGTATAGATATGATATCGTATCCATGTGTTAGATTGAGTTATTTTGCTGTCAAATTGACAAAATTTTAAATTTCAAAACTGTGTCATCTTTGGCGTTTTTTGTATTTGGCGATTAAAAACATAATACGAAAATATACATGCCAGATGTTTATTTTCGTAATATGTATTGTACGAAATATTGTTATATATAATTCATCGCTCTCTTAATATAAGTTGTTAAAATAACCATGATTTTGATAGAGAAAGTTTTTTTTTTTTTTTTTTTTTTTTTTTTTTTTTTTTTTTTTTTGGGGGGGGGGGGGGGGGGGGATCACATTTTTGAAAACGAGTTTTTCTTATATTTACAGGTTTTCAGGTCTCCTGAATCCAAAAATATTTTTAGTGGTTGGTCTGTGTGTCTGTTATCAGCATATCTCAAGAACAAATAATAGAAGAAAATCCAAACTTGGTATTATGAATGTGTATCATATAGAGATGCTACACTAAACATTTCGTTGAGATCAAGCAAATGGTTCGTGTACAGGGACAACCAAGAGGATTCAAAGGCATTACACCTATGTGGGAAATTGCAGGTAAGTAGAGTTTAACGTCTATAGACTGCACTAAACCAAATGAAACAAATATATATTTTTTATATGTGTAAAAACATCTTTCATGTAGAATATGGTATGGAAATCATTCTCTGTTCGTTTACAGGGCTACACAAAGAACTAGATTATAGTGCGACAATACATGAAAATTGAAGGGAGTGTATTTCAAGTTGCGTTGTGTGTTATTAATATAGGATTATATTTATGTGCCCCGTGTTGTGTGTGCATAATCTTCAGCAGATGTACAGGGTGCCAATATTTAAGCCATAACATTCTTTTTTTATTGTTAGTTGAAATGCTTTATAATAATATTTTACCATTTCCAGGAAAGCTTGTCAGTAATATAAATTAATTCTTCATGGTCATATGGTTAACAATGTATTTTTTAAGCTAAATATTCATTGCTTGTTTTTTCTATTTTTTTTATTTACACGTTTTGAGGCTTCCTGAATACCGAAGTCAAGTTTTTAACGATGTCACTTAGAGTAAATTAAAAACAAGTAATTTTAGGCAATCCAAATGTTGTATTTTGAAGTTGATACGTTTGTTACTAGAAAACCTTGATTAATATTGGTTTGTTTCAAGGAATATTGCGTGTGAAAGTTGTCTGAAAAACTTTGAATGAACTTTTGAATTTAATAACATATTTGAATTCTATATAAATGTAGGTACAATAATAAAACGAGCAGTTGTGGGGGATGATAGCCCACCCTCACACAGAATTATTTGCCAAATAAAGCTGCTCCTAAGCCTAGTTTGAATTCTTTTAACATAGGTTTACATAACAGTACTATAGTTATCTTATTCCTTAATCTCTAATCTGTATTCTTAGTATTAAATTTCAGGGTAAGAGTGACACACCATTTTTTTTTTTTAATTTACGTATTACAATAATGTTTCAACCTATTTTTCAAGCTCTCTGTCAATGAGTTAAACTTTCATTTCGTAAAACGGTAATATTTCTTTGCTCAGCCGCACTCAAACATTTACCACGTCCGAGATTTAAATTTTTATTCCAAGAAAAAGTGAAACAAAGCGGATTTGACGATAAGTTTATTTATGCAAAAAATAAAATAAAAATAGAAATAAGTACTTGAGATAAATAAACTAATTTGATATTTTTATAAAACGGTTCTATCCTTAAAATACATATTAAATATGTATTTGATTTAAATTAAACACTTATTGCATAAGATTTGTTTGATAATGCACTTATGTACAGATGAAATAAATATTTATAAGAAAACACTTAGTTTGCTGAGACACATAAAAATTAGTTTCAAACAAGAATAATTATAGATTATTCTTCCTCAGCAAAAACCAAGTAAGCGTAAGTTCAGTGTTAAATCTGATTGGTGCTGCAAACATGATCCCTTTTCTACATTTTTGCTTATGAAGTTTTAATTTACCGGCAATAATAATCAATTTCTCATTACATTGTACTGCAAATTGTATTGACTTGAGGTCAACCAACCAGTATTGAGGGAAATTCCAGTCCACTTGGAGGGAATTTCTTAAAGTTTTAACCTACTTTCTAAATTAAACATTTGTACATTTACAAATATAAATTACATTTTTGAATATTTTTCTAAGTACAAATCAAAATATGGCGACTAATTATTAGGTTGAGTCAAAAGTTTTGTCCGTTTATTATTTGTGTATCAATAAATAAGTTACATTAAAGTTGTAATGTGAATGTCATATATATTTTGAAAGCTCATTTTCTGCTGATCGAAATGTAGTATTTAAATGTTATGTTATTTTAATTTTCACAGTTTTATTACTCTTTTAAAAAGTTCAAGTATGTCAAAAAATCGTGAACAAATCCGCAGCCTAATTTTTCACGAGTTAAAATAAGGCCACAATGCAACTGAAGAACGTTGTAACATATGTGCAACATTTGGTAGGAAGACTGTAAATGAAAGAACATGCAGACGTTAGTATGCAAAGTTTCGTTCCAGGGATATGCACCGCGGTGATAAGAAACACTCTGGGCAACCACCGACAACCGATGAATAAGCTTTACTTTGTGCGATTGAAGTCGATCCGACTCAAATCACCCGCAAATTAGGGCAATGTTTTGGCACTTCTCAGTCAACTGTCAATCGACACCTTCACAAAATTGCCAAGAAGATTAGGCGTCGTCAAATGGTACCGATTGAGCTCAACAAAATGCAAAAGAATCATTGAAAATCAGTCTGTCAATCGCTGCTGCGAGAGTTTAGCCGAGATGGATGGCGTCAAATTCTTACCTGTGAAGAGAAGTGGGTACAATACAACAACAAAAAAACCGGATGTCAATGGCTAAACCCACCTCAACTTGGAGTTAGGACGGCTACACCTGGGATGCATTCAAAAAACGCACGTTTGTGCGTTTTTTGGATGTCGACAGGAGTTGTGCATTGGGATCTTCTTCCTCAAGGACAAACAATGAACTCAGATGTCTATTGCACTCAACGGAACCACGCTCAACAGAAACTCGTCAAAAAAGGCTTTAATCCAGCTCGAGTTTTCTTCCAACATGACAAAGCAAGACCACTCGTTTCAAACCAGACGCGTGAGAAGCTGAATGAGTTGGGTTGGGAACTTCCCGCTCACCCGTCATATAGCCCTGACATAGCCCCTACACATTATCATTTGTTCAGGTCGCTAGAGCTCTTTATGCGTTTATAGCGCTTCAGCAACGAATACGACCCCAGACAAGGCATTGTCGCCTTCTTCGCTTAAAAACCAGTGGCTTTTTACAACCGTGGAATTTTCATTTTGCAGTCACGTTGAAAAATGGTTGTTGAAAGTAATGGTGAATATATTAATGAAAATATGTTATAATTGTTATAATTTTTTAACTTTGAATAAATGATTAGAAACCGGACAAAACTTTTGACTCAACCTAATACTAAGAATAATTTCTTTTTTCTCTTTTTTTTTGTAATTTGTTCAATTCACAATAATAGTTACTAAATGTGGTTTTTCTAGTAATTAACCATTTGCATACAAGAAACTGAACGTAGTCATATCAGTAATTGATTTTTTCAACTTACAAATAAAAATATTCATTAAATTAAAAACAGTTGGTAAATAAATATATTTGTTTTATATTTAAGTGTAAATATATAAATATATTAATGCACAATTAATTAAAACAAATCTACTTACTAATCAACACCATCCCTGCAGCAAACTATCGCATTCTTCAATGATTTTGTCTAAAATTTACTCTATATCTTTTATAAACCACCTAAACAGTATAGCATACTATCAAAGCAGAAAGTTAGAAAACCTTCGCAAACTCAGAAATTCGTTGCGAAAATTTAAGTGAGGTGCTCCCATTTTAATAATCAACTACATTGGTTGGTTACTAAAATACAAAGAAATTCTGAATTTTTCCTATTTGATCATTTACAAGCACTGAATAATATTTTAGATACTTAGTATTTGGCCATCACTTAACTCCAATGACAGTAGTTAGTTTATTAAAAAATATGTATATATATATGTATATTTAAAATAAATATAAATGGCCTCAATGCCTTTAAAAATAAACTTTTGAAATGAAATTAAATCTGATGTTTTAGAATTAAATTAAATATCTCATAGAATTTGAAGTACTAACGATTATATTATGTTAAAGGAGCATTTTTAATGAAAAAAAAATAGCATCCGTTTAGTTTATAAAAATTTCAACAAGCTACATGTGTTGGTACCATTGAGCATTTAAAGAAAAGTTTTAATAATTCTATTATATTTTAAACCTTATTTTTAACAATAACTTTAAAGAATATGTAAAAATGTTTTATCAAGGCATTCTTGCTTTTCCAATACTTTTCTACATTAAAAATCTTTTTTTTTTTTTTTTTTTTTTTTTTATTTACTATTAACTCAAATAATATATTGATCAAGCTACATGTACTAAATGACAAAATTATTAACCACCTGAAAAATAAATAAATAAATAAATAAAGCAAATGTCTAAGAAAACATAACATAATTTATTTCTTGAAAGTAAACTTTTACAAGGAATACATTTTCTGCATAAACATAATAACGTGACCATATTTTCCTAAACGAGATTTGGGACAAACTTTCACTGAAGCTATTACTTTTTTTTTGCTATTGATCCAAGAAAGTAAATTTTCTGTATATATCAGCAGAATCACGAAGAAAGTAAGCTGAAGCCCTAAATCTACTTTACATTCAATTTTTTTGAATTGAATTTTTTGAACACTTGGGAAAAAATAAACACAATGTTCCTTACACAGTTGAAATATGAATCTCTTTTGCAGTGTAATATTGGCGTGCGCTGACTTTTTAGGAAACTTTATATTTCTTGCAGAAAATAAAAAATCCACTTTTTTTTTACTAAGTAAATATAACTATGTAATATTTAACAGTACGGGTTTATATTAAGGTTTAGTTTTAGAATAAGTTATCAGAAAAAAACTGTTAAAATGTTGGAGATGGCAGAATTTTTATTTTAAAGAAATTACAAAATTGACATTTACAGTCAACCATGAAACGAATGTTTTTTTTTTCTTCTCTCTTTGAGAAATATATAAAACAATACGCATCTATAATATTTCTGTAAAAGTTTTTAATTATTTGTCCACCAGTCAGTTTTTCAATTACTAAAATTCGTAAATTTACTTCAAATTGTAATTCTAGGAAGTATGTGATGAAAAAAAAAATATATATATATATTTGATTTATGCATTCTCATTTCTGTCATTAGTATGATATATTATAAATATATATTGAGCGACAACTTTTTTATACTTTATTATGACAACATTGTTATGAGTACCTCGTACTGTTTGTTCCGACTTTCGGATTCCATAGCCCTTACGAAACATGGTACGGCTCACAGAGCACTCAGGGATAATTTGAAATGCTTCATGGTTAAGATTTGCTATTGTTCTGTTTCATACTCCTTCAACGTGATCATTCATAATTCGATGACGACCAGAATTTACCCATTCAGATTTAACCATCTGCTTGGCAATTAGTTGGCTCTTTTTCGTTAAGGCATTGCCTAAAGTAACTGTATGATGTTTTTGTTGGAAAATATTAAAGTCTTACTGGCCTCCTCCTATACGAGAAACCCTAAAGTATTTTAAGAGTCAAATAAAGTTGTTGAAATGTGCAGACTTCATTTATATCTTTCACGACTGCATATTTCAAAAATGAACTATGTACACCGTTTCATATATATATATATATATATTGAGTGACAACTTTTTTATACTTTATTATGACATCATTATTATGAGTACCCCGTACTGTGTGTACCGACTTTCGGATTCTATAGTCCTTACAAATAATGATACGGCTCACAGAGCACTCAGGGATAATTTGAAATGTTTCTTGGTTAAGATTTGCTTCAATTTGATGCACTGCTATTGTTCTGTTTCTTGTTACAATGTAGGCTATACTCCTTCAGCTTGGTCATTCATATCCAGAAACCCATGACGACCAGAATTTACCCATTCAGACTCAGCCATTTGCCTGGCAATCCACGTATTGATACACTTTTTTACAATTGTTCTCAAACATTTTACAATTGCGACCATTTCTCTAATATTTGGTCCATGCATGCTTACTTTCATCCTTACCTGCAAACCTCGTCAAATAATATTTTCTTCCCATATATTAACAAGTAATCCCCCTATACTACTGTCCCAGGAAATGTTTTCTGTTAACACTTTCCAACAACGTTCAAAAGTGTTTATAACTTCGGTTTGTTTGTCCGTTCCTCTGTCCGCTCTCTAACTCCCAAAAATTTACCTTGAAACTGATGTATGCTATTCAATTTCATTATGGATGTTCCCTATTATAAATAGAGTAAATACCACCACTGATTTGTATACAGGGACAACCGAAAGAATGGCAATGCACTGCGGTTTGTAAGATGCATATTTTTTATATATTTAAAAAACTTTAAATAATGCAAATATCATAATGAAATTGTCATTTGTTATTCACATTCTAAAAAAAAAAAAAAAATGTTTTCTCTTATACTTAATTTATTTAGAGTTAAGAGCAGCACTAAAATATTAAGAGCTACATTCAAAGTAGCATTTTCGTTTGTGTTAAGTGTTTTTCACACTTTCCAACGATATTTAGAGGAATTATGAAATCTGATAAACTATCAATCTGTCTTTCTGCTTTCTATCGCACCGTTGTGTGATTACTTAGGCAAAGTATACATTGAAAGTTCAATGATGAAACGAGTATGTATAGTTCAAAAGTGTTAATAATTAACAAGAAACGAATGTTTTCTTTTTCCCTCAGCTCTTTAGTGTTAACACTTTCACACAATAACCCCTTTTGCATAAAAGTGTCAAGTGATCATAATATAGTCGCCGTGTATATATATTATGTCTCTTACATTTTATTCAATGAATATTTGGATATAAAAACTTATTCTCTATGGTTTAAATGCACTTGTTTTTGGAATAGCCCAACATTAAATTGTGTTATATTTTCACAAAGAGTATATATAATAATAATAATAATAATAATAATAATAAACATAATAATAAAAGCGCAAGAAAACAGATTAATGTCATCGACATCAAAACGGGTCAAAATATTTCATTTATATTTTACTTTTACTTTACACCGATTAACTACAAAAGTTATTTTCAAAAGTTTATAGCATATTAACTAAAAGTTATATGCTCTGTTATTCAAGTTTTATTAAGTCTCCAGAAATAATAATTCCATCCAACGTCGTACGTCACCTCATATACAAGATAAAGTTTCATTTTCTGGAAAAAAATATATTTTATGGAGAGCATTCAAGCGTTATTCGAAGTTTAACTATAATCATATGTGTTGTTAGAATACTCAAAAAGACATAAATATAAGTTTTATTTGGAATATTTTTCTAAAAATGAATAATTTTGCTTTTTATTCTTCTTCAGTTAAGTATAACTGTTAATACAGATTAATAATATTTTAAAGAGTAAAACAAGTTAACGCTATTTTACCATATTTTTATTAACTTGGATTCCTGTTTGTTTGTTTGTCCGGTAGAAATCTTGCAATCGATTTTTAACTAACTTCCCTGCTAGCTAGATATTTGAAACTTTCAGAATAGCTCAGAACCCGATGACAACACAATACTTCGAAGCCCGATTTTCGAATTTTTGATTAGTTTTCTTTCAATTAATTAAAATATGAAAATAATAACCTCCTAATAGGCTTAAAAAAAGCCATTAAAATATTAGCTATAATTTAATTGTTGCCAAAAGAAATTTACGAGTTCATTTTCTTTCGACATAAAAATAAATACATTTAATTAAACTTGAACGTTAAAAAGTTGTAAAAAGTTAAATTATGAATCTTACAAAAATTGATGTCATTATCATTTTAAAAATTTTATACGCATTGATAAAGAGATTCAACAGAAAATTTAAAAACATGGTATATAATTTTTTTTTTTTTTAATCTTATAATTATTTTTATTATTAATTTATTCTCAATGATCGAACGTACAATTATTCATTTAAAAAGTAAATATTTAATGTTTATTCATAGAAAAATGTCTGTAAATAAACATAACAAGTATTCAGATTAATAGTAAGGCACGACTGTAGTATGGAAGTTACAACGATTTTATGCCTCACTCACACAAAATTAATAAACTTGATGAATTGTTTTGTCTGCATTTTATATTCGAATCAATTTTTACGACTTTTACTTTTTTTTGGCAATTTATATATATACCGGTAGATGGCGCAAGCTCACATTTAAAACGTTATAATTTAAAATGGAAGAAAACAAAAATAGAGTAAAACTGATTGACGTAAATAAAATTAAATTCATGGTAAGTTTTAAAGGTTTATGAATTAGTACAATCCCACACAGCACAGAATGTTTCAGTTATGTTGCAAAAAGCTTTCAATCTTTCAAAAACGTACCACATGTAAGTATGCTCTCCCATACCTTTCTGAAACATTCGCCCTTTTTTATTTTCTGTCTGTTAAGTGATTGTAACGTTTCTGTTACGTATCTGATATTTTGTTACGATTGCGAACATTTCCAAGTTTTTGAAAATAATCGGAAAGTAATCTGAACGATTTTAAACGTTTCAGAAATGTTTATAACGTTTCAATGTTATATGATTGTTACGTTTCTGGAACATTTTGTGCTGTTAGGGATAAAAATACAATAAAATAGTGAATTAATGAAATGGCTCAATTGAAGTATTTTAATCGATTAATCGGGAATGGTCTCAAAATTAATTTTTCTACTTAGAAAAGTCTTTTTGTCAACCTGTTTAGTGTGAGTTTGGTGTCTGACTGACGTGTGGATAAATGATTTTCTTTTTCTTTCTCGATTCAGTGTTGGTATGTGTAAACGAATTGTTTAAATATAGTTGTTTCCTTTTTAAATTTGGGTTTTATCGCAAGATAGGAACATGAATTGTACTTTTGCTAGGTACAGCTGTACAGTTTTTTGAAATCTTGCAATCTCACTGCTCTCTATGAAGGTCATGTTCCCCGATGATGGAATCCTTCTATTTTTGAGCATTTCCACTTCCAAATTCTAATTTCCAGATATCTTTGCTCCCTATTTTTATAAAATTCTTAGTTTCTGTTGGATAGCTTTCTTGAATATCGCTTGAAAAAATTTCTAATCTTGTAGGCTTAAGTGTATTGCTCCTAATCAGTAAACATTAGCGTAAGTGTTTAATTTAAAACTAATCTCTCAAAATGTACATGGTAATTTAATTTAAAAAAAGTAAATGAAAATAATAAAAAATAATGTGAGTGCTAACATTTAAATTGATTTAAAATAAATTTTATTTCAATGTTGTTGGTTTTAATAATGTATTTATTATTAGATAAATTTTATAACGTTCTAAATTTCTTAATTTTATATGTATATACTATGTGCATTTGTATTTGTATTTTTTTTATTAATGTTTTAAATTATGTTTTGAATATATATTGTGTTACTTCTTAAAAAATTAAATTAAGTTTGTTTTATAAATATGCACAGTCGGTCAAAAAAAAAAAAAAAAAAAAAAGAAAGAAAAAAAGAAAAGAAAAAAGAAAAGAAAAGAAACACCTTACGTATTTCATTACCTAATAATCGCAGAAACATGCAGTAGGTACCAGTCGTCAGTAATTTATCTCTACTTTTGTTGTATGTAGGGAGAAAGGACATAGGGGTCGTTTACATATTAAAAAGGGGTTCAACTTTAAAAATTAGGATGTTAACCCACTAATTTGACAACAGACAACGATTCTAGAGCATAAAATAGCCTAGGTACAAATTTGCACGAAGATCCCAACAATTGTTCCTTAGATATTTAACGTTTTTCTTTAGGGAGTTATCCCCAAGTTTAATTTTTTTTTCTTCTTTTAGGTCAGATTCAACAAATTTATTATAGTTTTCTTCAATTATTCAACGTGTTTCATTCATATAGAAATCTCTAAATACATCAAAAGAAATATAATTTCAATGAGCATATTAATGTGGAAATTTCGTACAAAATATTCTGTTCAAAAATGCTAAAAACCAACACGCCTCTACTTTAATGAAGTGTGTGTGTATGATAAATGGATAAGTGTTTCTATGATAAATAGTTAAAAGAATAATAGAATATAATTTTCGAAATAATTGTTTAACGAACGCATCTATATATCTCTAAATTAAATAATTTCCAAATATGTAATTATATTTCGACGAAAATTATTATTTATTAGAAATATAAACTATTTTTCTCTGTTAGAATAATTATTAATTATAAATTTCTAAATCAAGAGGGTATTTTGAAGTTACTAAATATCATAATGTACGTACATAAAGGTTTTATAAAAAATATCTGTAAACAAGTAAAATGAATCACGTAAAGATTTTTCACAAAAAAAGCATTAAATTCGAAAGAATCCAAAATTTTTATGTTTGAAATAAAACAGGCTATTATTTACACATTACCTTTTAAATACCTCTGTTTCTTTATATCAAAGCTCCGTCTAAAGCTTTTTTTTTCTTGTACACGGCTTGAGGGCATTCTCAAATCTGTACGAAGCATCAGACAATACTCTGCTAATATGTTATCATTTCACCGGCCCTGATACCTCGTATCCATTTCTCTTATGTCTTGATAATACCGCTCTTTTTTATGTTTACTCACATCGCCTAGTTTTTCTGGTGAAAAAAATGGAAAAGGGTGTTGAAAATGTAGAGACTTGAGCTTATTTAAGTCAAAAAAATAATATCTTCTATCAAAACTGTACGTGATAGAAAATTTTGAACATTTTTTACTTAATCGGCATCAAAAATACACCAGAAAAATATATCATAGTGAAGAAAAACAAATTCATCTCAAACCTGTGTAACAGGAGTAATAAAGAATTTTTTTTAAATATTTACACTTTATTTATATATTAATATATGCGTTTTTTTAAATAAATCTTTTATATTTTAATAACGAATTTAATGACGTTATTTTACATATATTTTAAATCTGTAAAATTTGTAATAGAGAATGTCCTATCTCTCTCTCTCTCTCTCTCTCTCTCTCTCTATATATATATATATATATATATATATATATATATATATATATATTCTTTTTTTTTTTTTTTTTTGAAAAAATATCTTACAGGACGAAAAATTTCTGAATGCAAATAATTGAAATTTATTCAGCTGTAAGCACTGTTTAAATCGAACTAATGCATTTAGGTTTTATCGCGTTATTAAATGGACTTTTTTAAATGCATCAAATTGTATTTCGGGAATATATAGTAAAATTTTATTGAAAATACATAACAAGTAGGAAGAAAGCGTTCAAATGGAAATTGAAAAGAACTTTCTTTTCCTTTTTGGTAGATAATGAGGTATTCTAGTACCTAAATTGCTCCCCAAAAGAGTGTTTTATTCCAGGAAAAAAAAAAAAAAGAGTACTTTTTAAGCAAAGTGCTTTTTGCTTTATAAAGAAAGAAAAAATAAATAGCTTCTGTTATGAAAATTTAGTTTTTTTCTAAAACATGTGTAAAATGAACTTAAAAAAAAATGAAGAAAAAACAATTAAAGCGATTAAATAATAATAATAATAATAATAATAATAATAATAACTAGAGTATTTAATGTCTATGTATGCATATTCTGTATTGGTCCATATATTTAGCTATTCTCATTTTTTTTGGTTCGTTTTTAACACGCTTATATTAGCTTCACCTGTATGTATGTATGTTTGTTTGTAACCACTCTGGGAGCAAACAAAAAATCTATATTGTAAAAAAAAAAAAAAACACCTTTCGTACGTGAACGCCGTGGCTGCGAGGTAAAGAGCCGCGCTACAAACCTAAAGGTCTAGCGTTCGAGCCCAGTCAGGGGAGATTTTTTAAAAATGGTTTTTGTTTAATTCTAAATTATTTTAATGAAAGATTTAAATGTATGTAAATATTATGGTGTGTCACTCGCACGCTTTTCTCTTACCCTGCATTTTAATACTAAGATAGATATTTTGTGCTTTTTAGTTCACATCTCTATGAAAGCGCGTTCTTTAATTTTTTAAAACTATAATATTATGTTATAGCAAGCTCGATTTGTAACCTTTTAAATACAAACAATTAAAAGATCCTTCTTTTTTTATGTTTCCAAAGTGTTTTGTATTCCTAAAGGAACTAAATTTAAGTAAGTAATATTATTCTTTTTTCAAATAAATTAAAATAATTAAAAAAAAAAATCTTGTTAACTAATTACAAATTGGCCTTTTTGGGGTTTTGTGGTGAATAATTCGTCTGTTTATTTTTCGCTCTTATTCTTTTCATTATATCATAATAAATAAATATATATATATATATATATATATATATATGTATAAGGTCAGTGCCGAAAATAATGCGCCATTTTTATTTTAAGAAATTTATTGAACCGATTCGTACAATTACTCAATATTCTTCGAAATAAATCCCCCCTGCTTCAACAGACTTGTTCCAACTCGATTTCCATGCTTTATATGCGTCCTGAAAGTCCGTCACAGGGATGTCCTTTAGTAACCTCATCGTAGCCGCCTTGATGTTCTCCAGGGTCCCCAAATGCTGTCCTTTGAAGTCGGGTTGGGACAAATCAGGACTGTAAGACGGCTGGGGGAGCGTTGAGATGCCGGCCTTGATCCGGTAGTCGTCGCCATAAAGGCGGTCTGGCTGGGAGCATTGTCATGGTGCAGCTTCCAGGAATTCTTGATCTCGCGCCTGACGCGATTGATCCGTTGCTTTAGCCTTTTCAGTACTTCGACGTAGGATTTGGCATTGACTGGTTGACCATATGGAACAAATTCAAAATGGACCACTCCCTTGGTACGAAAAAACAACAACAATGAGTAACTCTTTGACCTGCGATTTGCTCATTCTTGCCTTTTTTGGACGTGTGGACGACGTCGTGTGCCACTATGCGCTCTGTCTTTTTGTTTCTGGGTCGTACAAGAAGATCCAAAATTCGTCACCACTTACCACATTGTCCAAAAAAGTCGGATCGTCCTCACAAAACTGCAACAATTCTGCTCGAGAGTTTTTACATCGTAATTTCGACCGAACACTCACACAAGGGTTCACTGAACCAGTCACTGTGACTGTGCAGGAGCTCAGCGCCGGCTGGTGCTGGTGGCGCTGTGTTCCCAAGACTCCACCCACCCTTCCGTGCAAGCGGCAACCCTGTGCGACTGATAGTTGCGGCAGAAGAATATATATATATATATATATATATATATATATATATATATATATATATATATATATACATACATAATACATATATATATATACAGTCGGTAACAAGGTAACAAAAGTGTCCGAACACTAGCAAAAATTCCTATGTAAAAAAAAAGTACACTTCATACGGTATTGTTAAATAAATCCTTGTCGAATCCTGTTCTTAATCAGCGTAAGAATATGATTCGATAAGGATTTATTTAACAAAACCGTATGAAATGTACTTTTATTTACATAGGAATTTTTGCTAGTGTTCGGACACTTTTGTTACCGATTGTACATACATATATATATATACACATATATATATGTATAATATGTGTATATATTATATATATGTATATATATATAATATGTGTATATATATACGTATACGTGTATATGTGTATATATATGTGTATATATATACGTATATGTGTATATATAAAGTAGTAATGTGTATATATACATAAGTATATGTGTATATATATACGTATACATATATATATATATATATAATACATATATATATACATATATATATATGTACACCATCTACCAATAAGTATCTGGACACTTTCGAATTTAGACGTTTTGTCAAATATCTAGACAATTTCTTTATTAATCATCTTGAAACTATGATAGCGTAATGAACATGTTATACCTCATATTTTAGCAAAAGGTTTGTCCTTAAGAGGAAAAAGGGACCAGTATTTTTTTTTTTTTTTTTTTAAGTCAAAATATTTTGGATCACTCTGTAAAATGCAATGCTTCAAATCCGTTTTGACTGTAGAATATGATCATGAGAAACACGCTAGAATTCTAATAGGGGTGTTAGAGTTCGCTAGCAAAGAGGATTAGAATTTACAAGTATACAAAAGAATTTTTATAAATTATTTTTTCCTCCTGGAAGTATTTTTACTAGATCTATAATTTAGTTTCTAAACGTCAGTCAGATTTTCTTCTCATTGTGCTATATTTATTAGTTACATTCGGTAACAAAAGTGTCCGAACACTAGCAAAAATTCCTATATAAAAAAGAGTACGCTTAATACAGTTTTGCTAAATAAATCCTTGTCGAATCCTGTTCTTAGTCAGTCTAAGAACAGGATTCAACAAGGATTTATTTAACAAAACTCTATTAAGTGTACTTTTTTTATATAGGAATTTTCGCTAGTGTTCGGAGACTTTTGTTACCGACTGTACTTATCTTCTACTTTGTGCATTTCAAAATGTTTTATCTAATCTTTTCAATCATTTCAATCATTTCTATCATTTCTATATCTTATTAATTTTTTGTACTTGGTTTCTACAACAAGTAAATAGCCTCAATATTATATAATTATCTAAAAGTTTACTTATTTTTTTACACGAAGAAGAATACCTTTAAAGGTTCACTATTCAAAACTTTACTTATTAGATAATATTAGTTTTGGTACTGTTTGAAAATCAATAACAGCTCTTGCATTTGACAGGTATGTAGATAGAAATTTCGCCAAATAAGCAATTTCATTCAAAACACAATTTAGTACACTTACACCTTTATATTTAGTACTGTAGTAAGGGTTTTGTTTGATGTGTTTTCATGTATTTTTCTTACACTTATATTAATTATTCATGATCCTGTAAATACAAACCAGAAATAAGTCCAACTATTTTTACTTATTCGCTTTTGTTTTTCCTAGATAATGAACAAACTTGTTTTTATCTAATTGTTTCTTTAAAAACAATTAAATTAATTTAAAATATTCCGTTGAAAATCTTTTCATGAAAAATATATATTTCTTGACTTATACCTTAAGGTTTAATGCAAAATTACCTATTGATGATTCAGGTTGGAAACATTATAGTTAGGCATACCAGTTTCATAGAAATGCACTTTCACAGCTGTTTACAAAAATGTTACCCAAACAGCATAGAATGTTTCAGTTATGTTGCAAAAAGTTTACAATCTACCACTATCGTAACACATTTTAGCGCGCTTTTTGATACCTTTCTGAAACATTTGCCCTTTTTGATGTTCTACCTGTTAAGTGATTGAAACGTTTCTGTTACGTATCTGATTTTTTGTTATGATCGCGGACATTTTTACGTTTTTGAAACAAATTGGAAAGCAAACTGAAAGTTTCGAAATGTTTCTGTAATATTTATAATGTTTGGATGTTATATGATTGTTACGCTTCTGGAACATTTTGTGCTGTTAGGGTATTGTTTTTTTTAAAGAGAAAAAAATAATTATTAAGAAAAACTAATTTTAGAAAATTTAAATGACAGTAATTTATTTCTAGGAAGTATAATTAAATTGATGTCATTATTATTTAAAACAATTGTATAGAATGGTGTGATTTACGAGTTTTTAGTATCGCATACATATGATACGAAGTTATGTGGTAAACATTTGTTTCGAAAATTGACGATGAGTTCAAAATTGGTGTAGATAATCTATGTTTTATAAGAATAAAAATAGACTCTGTATCAAGACAAATTTCATATCAGAGCATACTTAGGCATGTTACAACAGTGTTTCCAGATCTGGCAGATTTTTTATTCAATAATCAAGAATAATTTTGAGATGTGATATTTGCTATACATAATAGACTACTATTATCCGAAATGATTAGGCAAATGTTACAATTAAAAGTTATTGGTGGCTATTGCATAAAAAATCTGCCATATCTGGAAACACTGGTTACAACAGCATATAAAAAGTAACCTACATATGCTCAAAAGTAATTACGTAGAAAACTGTTCAAATGCCAAAATAAAATTTAATTCTCTAAAACAATTTGGTATCTGCAAACAACACTTTTATTGAAATGTTTTTATTTTATTTTTTTTATTCGTTTATAACTTGCATTGCAAGTAAGATCTATTTTTCTACATTTTGATTAAACATGATTTTCTGGAAAAAGTTATATTGTGCATAAATTTATTTTAATTGTGAAATTTTTTTCTTTGCTTTGGGTAATTTTTCAAGCACATCGACTCAGCAACGATGATAAAATAGCTCGACAATGCTTTATGGGAGACACTAATTGACAAATAACAGCTTCCTCCTTACTTAATAGGTATACCAAGAACATTAGTTATTTATCTCGTAAGCTTAGAAGAACATAACTCTCAGCTTGTGTCATTAATCTTTATATATTATGAAACTATTCTAGAAGAAGGATTACATAAACAAATAAAGCCGCACAGCCTCTTGAAACATCGTTCTTTATATATGTTTGACGCTAAATGTTTATGTAAAATAAATTGTGACTATGCAAATTTGCGGCATTTTACTCATCTTTTTTTGTTCTCTATGTAAATATATTTTTATATTGCATGTAGTTTATATGTATATATATATATATATATATATATATATATATATATTAATATAATTCCTAGATTAAAAGAAAAGAAGTGATAAAGAGGAAAGCAATATTCAAGTAATAATATAAAAGCTAAACTGTAAATATATTAATTACCTGAATTTAACTCGGTATATTTCGATTATTTGATTAAATCTAGTTGCTACAAAACATTTCGAATTGTTAAATAGTTTATTATGTTCTTGAAATGAGAAAACAGAACAGCTGGCAAAAATAAATACTTTTTTCCTTCCAGTTAAAGAGAAAAAAAAATCTTAAAGGATTTAAAAGTAGAAGAGCTTAAAATAATAATAATAATAATAATAATAATAAATAAATAAATAAAAGAGGCTGCAGAAAAAAGTGTGAATTTCATAAAACAAAGTATACATAAAATCTGAAAAGTTTATTTTCTTATATAGATATGTAAAAACAGTGACCAAAAAAAAAAAAAAAAAAAAAAAAAGATAAAAACTAGTTATAGAAACTGCAGTAAAATCTATACTACCCCTACACCATGACGCTGTTTGTACACTGCATGTATTCATAAAACACTTCTGTGTCATGTAAAAAACTCTACATAGGCATTTTTTTTTTTTTTTTTTTTTTTTTTTTTGTGTGTTAGTTCTTTAGTATCAGGTTAGTTTGTTTTTATTCATTTTAAAGTCAAATCCAATGTAAGTAGGTACTTATAAACCTTAAATAGTATCATAACTTTTCATTTAATACTGCTTTCTACAATTTAGACCTTCACTGAACCCACACACATCTTAAAATGTATTTTAATTCATACTGATGTGTGTTTCGATATGGAATAACAATTATATATATATATATATATATATATATACATAAGGTAAATCTAGGAGAGTTTGCGTTAATTCAACAAAACATTATAAAAATCTAAATTTAAATTTTTTACTAAACTGTTGGTGCATAGCTTTGAAGTGATCCTTCTTCTACGCATTTCCATTACTATTTTGTTGTTATGCTATGATTTAAAGCAACAGGTGTAATGAAACTAAAAGACTATTTTGCGCAATCTCTCCTCATAGGGTAGGAGAGATTGCGCAAGTGGGTAGGAGAGATTGCGCTTAAGTTTAACTACAATTAAATTGTTAACAATGATAATTGCACTTAAATGACACTGGTATAAGGTTTTTGTAAACAAATATTCTTGTATTACATGTAGGTATTTCAATTTAATAATAATAATAATAATAATAATAAAAGAAATATATATTAAAAAAAAAAAAAAAAAAAAATTTGTATTTAAAGAAAATAAATTAAAGAAGCAGATAAAAAAAAAACAAGACTAGATAATAAAAAGTAACTTTTAGTTACTAGATAATATGTTTAACTGAAAATTAATGAAGCTCCTTTTCTGTTTGAATGGTTTCTTCTTTGTTCACCTAATCTGTCGTTGTCTATAATTGTTGCACTCGTTGTTATAAATAATGAAATTTTCATGCAACCACCTGCCACAAGTAAAATTTGTAAACGAGTCCATGGGAAAATTTTAATTAAAAAAAATTGTAATAATACCATTCTATAAAAATTTCTAGAAAGAGTTTTGAAAATGCAAGCAAACATTTTTGAAAACGAGATAAAATAACGATGTTTAATCTTAGACTGTTCAAGCAATAAACATGCACATTTAAGTGGGCACTCCACTATCGATACTGTAGAACTACCTGGAGTTTTAGAGCTCCCATTGTACTTCTTCCTCCAATTTCCTATGTGCGAAATCTCTCCTAACACGCAATCTCTCCTAGGTTTACTTTATTATACTTCGAAGTATGGTGTAAAAATCAATTAATCGTACATTATCAAATAATATACAAATGCAGAAGTAATTGTCGTAAGTAAATTTATTTTTACTTTAAAAAGAGAATATATAACTAACGCTGAGATCCTTTTACACTGAGCACAGCAGTCCACACAGTGTGTTGTAGCAATTTTATACATGTACAATAAATAATTAATTAACTGCATTAGATTTTCATAAGCTAAAGATCTATATTTAACGTTTTTAAAAAACATCAAATAAAATGTCTAATGAAATCTGTAGAAAAAAGTAGATTTTTTAAGTGAAATTTCAAAATTATATTCTGTAAAGCAGTGTAAACAAAGTTTAATAATAACGATTAAAATGTTAAACTGTATTTGTTTTGAAATTTTTAACTTTTTTTTTTTTTTTTTTTTTTTTTTTTTTTAAACAATACTTAGAAATATTTAGTATATTTAAATTGCCAAAATAATATTAATTCCTTAATGTATATTGTTTTTTAAAATAAATATTTTTTATTTTAATAAGGAATTTAATGAATTAATTATTTTAAATATAGATAATTACTCGTATATTAAATAATGTTCTATTTCCTCATATATATGTATAATGAAAATCGATCTTTACTGACAAGATGAAATATTACTGAATACAAATAATTGAACTTAATTCAGCTGTAACCAGTGTTTAAATCGAACTAATAACAATGCATTTAGGTTTTATCGCCTTCATAAATGGAGCTATTTAAATGCATCAAAGTGTATTTCGGGAATATATGGCGAAATTTTATTGAAAATACATAACAAATAGGAAGAAAGCGTTCAAATGAAAACTGAAAAGAACTTTCTTTTCCCTTTAGGCAGATAATGAGGTACTCCAGAATCTAAATTGCTCCCGAAAAGACTGTTTTATTTCAGAAAAAAAAAAAAAAAAAACAGCAGAATTTAGACTACTTTTTGCTTTATGAAGAAAGAAAAAATAAATAGCTTCTGTTATGAAAGTTTAGCTTTTGATAAAATGCATGTAAAATGAACCATGAAAAAAAAAAAAAAGATAAAAATTGCTGTAACAGATTTAAAAAAAAAAAAAAAAAAAAAAAGATATTTCTATGTGGCTATGGGAATTTGCTGGGAACATTATATATATATATATATATATTACTTGCATTTTATAGCTGTGTAATATAATATATTGTTAAACAAAAAAACTCAAATGTTGTCAATAACATTTATATTTTCTTTAATTTAAGTAAGCTAATAATTTTTCAAAATCATGTTTTCCATTACAAGATTATTATATATCTTTTATTAAGAAACTAATTATGATATTTTGAATTATTTTCATAATGTAAAAAAATAACGATTTGCATGATTAACAGTTTTTTCTCACAGGATGAAACTTTTCCAGTAAAATAAATACTCAATTCTACCGATGTAATTATTTTTTTATACATTTAAAGAATATCAAAAGAAGCTTATAACGTTGATGTGTCAACCTCTCTGTGTTTTCGATTGCATATGCTTGTCTCCGAATATATACATCATACATCGGAAAATTCGTATATTTTGCTCAGATTAAGATCGTCATAATCATAATAGAAATTTATATAGATACTCATAAATTGTACAAACGGAGGATAAACTATTCAAGCAGAGCAGACAAGAAATAATGATCTGAAATAACCTTTAATTAGCGATATTTTATGTAAGGACATAGCTTTTCGAAAAGAAATATGATTATAAATGCGCATACTTCTTACCATTCACAATAGTCTATGCGTTGTTCAATAACAGAGTATACTTAGAATGCATTCGACATTTTTATTGAGGACGTGTAGCATGAAAAAAATTACGAAATGTGAATTAACGTACTGACTTTTCGTGACTAGTGTAGTTGGCGTGTACACTAGTGTAATGCTCCGCTAAATAACTTTTTTTTTTTTTTCGTTCTATTATTGCTGCGTCATTTATTAATCTTTGTTGACTTTAAAATGAAACAAGTTGGAATTTTCGTTCATTCATTCTAAAGCAATTTATTTTTATGTTTATACAGGGTGATTATAGAATAAATAATAAACTGTACTTAAATAAGGTACCCTAGAAAACGTATCATTTATGAAAACGAGTTCAAGAATAAAAGGAATTATAGCAATGCATTTCTCACATTTATGGTTACAGTGACAAAATTTCGGAAATTTCTAATGACCGCACTTTTTTCTTTCTTTAATCGCATCACAATGTTCACGGGGGAAAACGTAAAATACGTCATCTATGTTGCTGTATCTGGGAAAAGAGTGGTTTAAATTGCAAAAAGAGCAATGGAAATATAAAATGGTCACAAAAAAATTCAGATTAAGAAATTTTAAATGGAAAGTTTATTACATTTATCAATTATTTTAATTACATTTATCTTTTATGCTATGCATTTAATTTTTCTTTATCTAATCAGTTCTATAATTTCTAGATTATATTTATGTTTCGTACCTTGTTTCTACAAGAATTAAATAGCCTAAATAATAAACAATCATATATAAGTTTACTTTTTTTTTTTTTTTCAAAAACACGAATACTTTCAGTAAAATTTTTCTATTAAAAATATTATTTTTGATTACATTTTGAAAATCAATAACATCTCTTTCATTTAATATGTATGTAAATAGAAATTTCTTCAAATGAGCAAGTTCACTCAAAGCACATATTTGTGTACTTACACCTATGTATTTAAAATACTATTAAGTTTGCGTGTTTTTTTTTTTTTAAACATTCATATTAGTTATTGCATAAACCTATAATTTCACACCGGATGCAAGTCCAACAATTTTTGTTTCTTTGCCATTACTTTTCATGGATAATGAATAAACTTATTTTTATTCAACTTTTTCTTTCAAAATGATTAAATAATTAAAAGTATTTCTGTTTAAAATATTTTTATGAAAAATATGCATTTCTTGTGTCACAAAAATTTTAAGCGCGATTACGTATTAATAAATCAGTCTGAAAACATCATAGTTAGGCAAACAGTTTTATAGAAATGCACTCTCACAGAAAAGTGTTACAAAGGTGTTATTGTTATATTTAAACGACACAAAAATAATTACGAAAAATTAATTTTAGAAAATTTAAATGAAAATCATTTATTTCTAAAAAAAAAAAGTATGATTAAATTGATGCAAGTGTTAATTAAAACAATTGTGTACTGTACTGTAATTTATAAATGATTTAATGTATATATAGTAAGTTATATGGTAAAAATCTGTTGCAAAAAACTGTCGATAAGTGCAAATATGGCGTAGATTATCTATGTTCTGCAGAATTAGACTGTAAATCAAAACTTTTTTCATAAATGCACTTTTAAGCAGGTTACGACAGCATTTTTACGGTAGTCTACATATGATCTAAATAAATATTTTAGAAAACTATGCAGATGCTAAAATAAAAAAAAAATTTCCCTAAAAAAGTTGCTATTTGCACACAAATCTTTTCTTGAAATTCTTATTTATTTATTTATGTTTTATTCATTTATAACTTGCATTAAAAGTAAAATCTACTTTTCTACATCTTGATTATACATGGTTTTCTAAAAAAATTACATAACGCATAAATTTATTTTAATTGTGAAAGTTTTTCTTTGCTTTGGGTATTTTTTCAAGCACATCGATTCAGCAACAATGATAAAATAGTTCAACAATGCTTTATGGGAGACACTAATTGACAAATAACAGCTTCATCTATGCTTAATAGGTATACCAAGAACATTAGTTATTTATCTTGTAAGCTTAGAAGAACATAACTCTCAGCTTGTGTCATTAATCTTTATATATTATGAAACTATTCTAAAAGAAGGATTACATGAAGGAATAAGGAAGTACCGGTTCGTGAAAAATCATTCGTTATGTATATTTAACGATAAATGTGTATGCAAAGTAGATTAGACTATGCAAATTTGTGGTCTTTTTCTTATCATTTATTGATTTTTATGTGAATATATTTTTTATATTGCTGTAGATATTTTTTTTATAATTTAAAATGCTAGATTAAAAAAAAAGAGGTGATGCAGAAATGCTAGTAAAGAGAAAATAAACAGTCAAATAATAATCTATATAAATATTCCTCTAGCGTGGACCAGTTACGATTAAATTGTCGAAACGATACGCTAGTTAAGTCACGGGGAACAAATTTCTTAGATTCATAATGAAAAAAAAAAAAAAAAAAAAAAAAAAAAAAAAAAAAAAACACTATGGATAATAATTTATCTATATATCTATCTAAATATCTATCTTTCTTTCTGTCTATATGTATATTTATGTACATACATACATATGTGTGTATATATATATATATATATATACATAGATAGATAGAGGAAAATTAGGTTTTATAAACAGCAAAAAGTATTAAATTAGACAGATCAGGACCATTTGAGTTGTAATAAATAACTGTGTCAAATGGAAGCTATCATCGAGAAAAAAAAGAAAAAAAAAACTGATATCTAAATATTTTTCTTATTATTCAATATTTCATGTTAAATTTTGACAAAACACAGCTGCTTATTTATTCAGCATTGCCAAAGTTGTAAAAATTAAACTGACTATATTCAGAACCATAAGATTAAGTTCTACTGATTAAAGTGTATCACTCGACTAAAACAAAAGTGCATTAGTCGTGAAGCTGTTTTTTCAGAAAAAGAACTAGCTTTCGGCAGCGGATGAATAATTCAAAGAATGTATCCATATGAATCAATCTAGTTAAATACTGGAAGTTAGAATAAACTTGTTTTGTAGATATTGCACCGAAAAAAGGACTTTGTGCAACCAAGACAGACTTTGTAGAGTGAATTACAATCATAATTTTTGCAGCATCTGTAATTTTTTCAAACGCAAGTTTAAGTAATTACGCTATAATGCGGTTATTACATATCCCTTACTTAGAAATACGCACTTTTTTTTTCTGGAATGAATTTATATTTCATTTTTTATATAAATGTCAATTAGGAAAACTTTAAACTGTAAGATAAAATAAATATTCATGAAGTATAAAAATTACAATTTCATCATTCTTTAATTTGCATTAAAATTTCCTGAAAGTTTAACTTAATATATATATATATATATATATATATATATATATATATATATATATATATATATATCATTAGGTATTATTCCATGCATATGATTTTATGATACTTGTCAAATAACAATAATACTTGTCAAAATTTTCAAAATCTAAACATACAAAAAAAAAAAAAAAAAAAAAAATAGTAATAAAATAAAGAAAAAAATGTTATTTGAAGAGAAGATAATCTATAAAAAATATTATATCTCTATAATTACTATAGACACATCGTGGTTATTTTTGCATTCTTTTGAGGTTACTCAATTATCATAAATTTTTGCGTAATTTTATCAGTTTCTTGTTTTTATGCTGAGCATTTTTTTTTCATTTCAGTTTTCAATTGTAATAGTTGGCCCATGTGACCGTCCACAAACATCACAAATAATAATGAAGTCACGTAATAGCCACGATCGGAAATTGTTGCCCTCACCACTAGCCTTAACATAAAGGTTAAATTTCCTTCTGCTTCCACATATTTACTTTTTCTGCGTAATTTTACTGATGTCGATATCCGTTTTTTGTCATCGTGTTATTTATTTTATTTCATAAGTATTCATTTTGAAAGAAAAAAAAAACTTTTATATTATTATTTAAAAAAAATCTATTATTATTATTATTTTAAAGTTAGTTTGTGACGACCTTGTGAACGTCATTCTCATTGACTTTAGATTTAATTAAATTATGAAGTAATGACAAAGTCAGATATATAAAATAAACTAAGAGCTTTTATTTTGAGCTTGATGAAAAGGTGGACGTTGGACTATATTCACATTAAATATCTTTGTAAACTTAAAGGGGCAGCCTTCATAAATACTCTAACTATAAACAATTAACCATAATTAATACCCACTGCTTCAACTAACGTCGTTTACTTTCACGACTCTATCAATCTTTCGTTTGTGGTAGGATTCCCTTACGCCACTATACTACTCGACTAACCATCTTCTACTATCTTACTCTAAGCAGCTAACTCTCCTTTCTACTTCCTAAGTAGCTACCTCCTTTCTACTTCCCTCTAAGCCGCTAACAACTAACCGCCTCTTACTGCTTCCTTCTCTAACTCTGAACAGCCCCCCAAAACAATCTTCCTTCTCCTTTTATATAAATCACTTTCCAAAATATTAGCATATTACAATTTCGTTTATTATACGAGCTAACTCCATTAATCAACTGAATCCTAACTCTGCACATTCACGTGTTATCCGTAAAGTGCGAACTTCATTTGTAGCGTTACGCTAACATCGCTTTACCTCACAAGTTTAATAATCATTCGAGAGATTATTGTTTATTTGTAAAATGAGCTGCCAAATTAAAATATAATATAATTAATGTGTTATTTTATAAGTATTAACGTATAATATTAGCGGTTAAATGTTTTAATTTGAATTTAATTAGCAAATTTAATTAGTGTAGTTAATTGCAGTTAGATTTTTTATTCTGTATTAAAAACCTGAAACTGTACACGAGGTATGTGATATTTTATAATATCAAGTTGAAATGGCTCAACACTTGAATTTAATTACACCTAGATAGTAAAATATTATTTAAGTGTCCCGAGTATACTTCAGATTAAAATGTTTAATGTTCTTTAATCACCGTATTTAAATTTAAAGCAATCAAATATAATTAATTTAAAAAGCTTAGTTTAAAAAAATGACGTAGAAATTATACAAATTTAAAAAACGTTTATGAAGTAAAGAATGGATAACTAATTAATATGCAATTTTCCGTGGCATAATTTCTATGTTAACAATGTAGATTAAATTAGCGTGTACTGTTTCACGCAATTCAGATTCTGTAAAATTATTATGTGTCGTGACTTATTTTGACCAGAATGATTGATTTATCACGTTTGCGTGCAGAACAACTTAAATTTTAAACTTTTATGTGAAATAATTTAGAAGACACTTTAATAAAGAACTTCTAGTTAAATTTTAATGCACTAACTATTCTGAATAATTGTACAAAAGTTTGTCGGCATGTTTTAAAAATATCTCGCTACTTTTATATTTATTAAAATGAATGTTTATAAAATATGAAACTGCTGTTAGTATGATACAGTTAACACAAGTTTCGGTGCGTTGGTATATATTAAAAAAAAAAAAAAAACAGAAATAAAAGAAAGAAAGAAAGAAAGTAATATCGACTAATTTAATACCCTATATCTTGCTGAAAAGTTTTGCTTTTATTCCATTTTGTAGATGTATACAACAGTCTTTAGGACATAAACAGGTGTTTCAGACTTTTCTTCAATTGTTTACAAAAAATTTTAAATATTTATTCAGTTTTTTTCATGATTGAATTGTTTCATCTACATAATTTTTTACCATTCATTACTTTTAATATTATGTATAAAAGCTTCATTTTACTATGCTGGAAATGGACAAAACATTTCATTTTTTCTTATTTTCAAATATTTATTTGTAACTTAGTTTTTGATAAAAAAATATTGATTTCTGAAAATATTTAAAATCTTCTCTTCAATACATTTTCAATTATAAAATTCAAAACAAGTTATGAAATTAGACTTTTGTTTTTGATTACTAGGTTTTTAATATTTATGAATGTATTAGAAATATAAGTCTCTGAAGTGAAACGTATAAGATTAATTATGTTGGTTTTTACATGTATTTTTCTAAATTTATTTATTTTAAAAAGAAAGAAAAAAAAAAAGTCATAGTAAGGAAGCGATTTAAGTTGGAAACGCATATATATATATATATATATATATATATATATATATATATTTATATATATATATATATATATATATATACTACTGGCCATTAAAATTGCTACACCAAGAAGGAAAAATAATAACGGAATAAAATTTGTTGGACACATACATTATAGTAGGAAGAACAATTGATTAACATTTCAGGTAATTTGGAGTAACATGTACTGAGAAATCAGTACATAAAGCAGCGACCTCTGTGAGCAATAATAGCTCATATCTGCCTAGGCATTGAAACGAACAGCGATTGGATGACATGTACAGGTAGAACATTTCATGAAGTTTTAACACGATGCCACAGTTAATCGATTGAAGTTACTGGTGAGTGGTGGGAGGCCAGTCGCTTTTTAACGATTAAACAGTCATTTTCATTGGTGCGAGATCAGGAGAACGCGCTGGCTAGAGCAACAGTCGAACACATTCTGTATCTAAGAAGGTCCGGACAATACAAACATCTTGCGGTCGTGCACTATCTTGCTTAAATTTTGCGCTACGGAGGCTTCGAATACAGGGCAGAGGGGCAGGCCTTAACTCAGCAGAAATTTAATGGCCGCTGTTCAGAGTGCGAGGAATACGAACATGAAGTAATCGAGACTTGTATCCAATGGGAACCATAACATCATTCCGAATGATGGAGGATGATGTCGAGGATGAGGATGTCGAATCCTAGCTGGCAATGTGCATTATTCATAATGCCGTTAAATACGGATAAGGCAATCTTGATGCTGTAAACAGGATTGTGATTTGTCTGAAAAGTGACTTCACGCCATTCCTGCGTCCAGGTTCATCGTTGATCACACATTAATGGCGCCCATATCAGTGATGCAGTTTTGAGGGTAATCAGAATTTTGGTAGCCGCTTACTGAGTCACCACCTAGATTGATGGTTTGGGGTACCATTGGATACACGTCCCGGTCACCTCTTGTTTTCATTCCCGACACTCTGAATACCAGCCATTACATTTCTGACGAGTTAAGGCCCATCGCTCTGCCCTATGTTCAAGGCCTCTGAAGCGCAACATTTAAGCATGAAAATGCTCGACCGCAAGTTGTCCATATGTCTGGGCCTTCATTGATGCCGAATGTGTTCGACTGTTGCTCTGGCCAGCGCGTTCTCCTGATCTCGCACCAATGAAAATGACTGTTTAATCATTGAAAAGCGACTGGCCCCCCACCATTCACCAGTAACTTCGATCGATGAATTGTGGCAACGTGTTAAAACTTCATGAAGTGCTCTACCCGTACATGTCATCCAATCGCTGTTCGATTCAATACCTAGGCAGATAAGTGCTGCTATTGCTCACAGAGGTCGCTGCTTTATGTACTGTTTTCTCAGTACATATTACTCCAAATTTCCTGAAATTTTAATCAATTGTTCTTCCTGTTACAATGTATGTGTCCAATAAATTTCATTCCGTTATTATTATTCTTTCTTGGTGTAGCAATTTTAACGGCCAGTAGTGTATATATATATATGCAGCCGGTAACACACTGTAAAAAATAGGTTCTTAAAAGTAAGTATATATTGTCTCAAAATAGCCTCGAAACAATATATACTTAAATTTGGAAACCCATGTACTCAGTTCTGAGTACATTGACATGTCAAACATGGGGATATTGGGATTCTTATTGGTCAACCCCATTTTTGAGCATGTTAATGTACTCAAAAATGAGTACATGGGTTTTCAAATTTAAGTATATATTGTTTCGGCGCTAATTTGAGACAATAAACACTGACTTTTAAGAAAATATTTTTTACAGTGCAAAAATATCCGAACACTAGCAAAAATTCCTATCTAAAAAAAGTAGAGTTAATACTGTATTCTTAAATAAATCCTTGTAGAATCATGTTCTTAGACTGCTAAGACAAAAATAAGTTAAACTATTTATACAAATTAAATTTATATTTTAATACTTTTTTTTAACAATCTTGAATGTTCGGAATTTGTGGGTTCGTGTTGTAAAATTTTAAATAAATAAATAATGACAATAATAATAATAATAATAATAATAATAATAATAATAATAATAACGCGATTGTTCTCGCAGAATAGGAATGTTCTCGCAGTTTCCAAACTGTACAGTAGGCATCCCGTTTTTACTCATTTCACCAATCTTTAAAGGGGTTGAGAAAGTTTTGCTAGAAGAGAGAATATGAAATTAAATGATTAAAAAAGGTTGTACCAATTACCATAATTCTAGCTTAAATATTTACTACATTTCGCATCTTACCCATTTTTACAACTATTTTACTTGTCTTTAATAGAGCTGTGGAACATTTTAATTGCATTATGAACTATTAGAAAATACTTTCATATCAATTAACGTATTTTTAGCTCGTGTGCATATCCAAATTGTGCAGAAGACTGTCACCCTCACTTTCACTCCTTTTAAGAGACTATAACCACATTTTAATAGAGTAGTGACTATGAACAGGAATGAAGGATTTTTATATCAAATAAGAATTTCTATATTAAACATTTTACAGATTTAACCCGTTAGCGCCCATTGTCCTCATTTGAGGACAGCTATTAAAAGGGCACGTATATTTTTTGTGGTTTCTTTGAATGATTTCTACATTTCAGTGGCAGTTCATAGCGTCACTGTAAATAATCCCTGAAAGTTTTATGTGCCTACTATTAATTATTATTTCATAATTTGGATAGTCATTTTATGATTTTTCATTATCCGAACATATATTTGCTTTTTGCGCAGGTATACTAACTTAAATCAAGTTGAATAATAATATATATAAAAATACTTTACTTTCGAGATCTTTGTCAACATATAATAGAAAATTAATCTGTTATCTCAAAGTTTTTCTATCTCGAAGTTTTCTCGCTAGAACACTAATCGTCAATAAATGAGGATAGACTTTAAATTTAAAACTATCAGAAGAATTGTTTAAGTAATATATTTTACTCTCAGTAGTCTATATCAATTTAGAAGTGAAATAATCAGCTAATAATATTTTGAAAAATTAATTCGTTCGTTAACGGGTTAAAAGCATTACTTAGTTTTCAATATATTATTGACACTTCAAACATATGAAAAATATTTATATGTATTTTATTTAAAACGTATTCTCCCGATAATTTGATAAGCTATAATAATAAATGGATGAAATAATTTTATGTTTGTATACCATACATGAATATTTCTTCACTATAATAGTAACATTAATAGTGATAATAAAAAATTGAAAAGTTCAGTATAAAGAATTAAACGCTTTTCCATCGATTTCATTTTTGCGTAGAATTATTTATTTAGCATCTTTAAATTGGTGAAAAAGCAAAATACGTATAACGTTTACGCATAGAAAATTCATTTTTAAAATAAAATTTAAAAAACGCATCTTTTATTATTATCATCATTAACAATCTTTTATTAATTTTATTTTTATTTATTTATTTATAAGTTATATGCATTTTTAAAATCTTCATGAATAAATTTATTTACAAAAACTTGTGTTTTTGGTTTATATTATCGTTATTTTATGTGTTTTATTAAATATTATTTACCTGCACTAATATTTTGTAGGTATGTCTTCTTCCTGACACTGAAGCATTTATTTAAATAGTTGTCAATTTAAATACCACAGGTAGAATGATTAATTTTGTGTTACAAACTCTTTGGGTATTTAGATATACACAGATTGACAAGCATTTCTCAAAACAGATAATACAACTTGTTTGTCTATTCAAATTACGATATTAATTAGAGCAGGAATTACCAGTGACAAACTATGGAATATAATCCGGCAGTGAGAATTTGTCACTTTGTGAATAACATAATGTATAGCTCGTTTATCTAATGTTTCGCAAATGAATATCGATAGTACAAATGATTTATAATAAATTATGATCAATATTATGTTAAAGTAGAACAAAGGCTTTGCAATGGTTTTGTTACCCTTTATCTGGGCAGTTTATTTGACATTAGTTTACACTATTTTCATTCTGCCATCTTGTTTTTTTTTTTTTTTAAATCCCATGATTATTAAAGAAGTTAAAAAAAAAAAAATGAAAGTGCAGCTAAAATTTCATAGTTCATTTTCAGTTTTTTTTTTTTTTTTTTAAATTCGATTATTAAAACGACATGAAAAATTATTATTGAGTTTCTTAATCAATAATCTTAACTAATTGTGAGAAATTACTAATTTATTTTAAATATATGTATTTTTCTAGTTAGGACTGATTGAAATATATATTTGAAGATTATTTACATAATTTGTTCAAATTTTCATGGAGAATATTATTTTACACCATTTTTGTTATTCTGCATGCCCATTTAGAGTAAATAAAAAATGTCCTACTAAAATTTATTGAACAATTGACAGAGGAATAGTTCATTCAATTAAGAAACTCAATAATAATTTTCATCATATAAAAATTCCTGCCTCTTTGAGGTAGATAGATTATTACATACGCGTTACATAAAACGTACTGTTATAACAATATTTTTATCAATGCATTTTTAAAACAAAACTAATAATAATACTAATAATAATAATAACAAAATAAACTCTATATAAACATTATATAATGTATTTAACCCATATTGGACCGCCGTCCTATTTATAGGACAGTTATTAGTATTATTATTAGTTTTGTTTTAAAAATGCATTGATAAAAATATTGTTTTAAGAGTACGTTTTATGTAATGCGTATGTAATAATCTATCTACCTCAAAGAAGCAGGAATTGTTGTATGATGATTTTATTATTTATGCTTGTGGATATGATTGTGGTTGTGGGGTTAAGGCCGATTGATTACTCTAGGGTCTAGTCCTGTGGGTGGAATTCCCTCAGTGGAGACATTTTTAAGGGATCCTATCCCGTATTTACGCGAGTTTCGGAGAAAACCACGGAAAACTCAGAATACCTAGATAGACAAGCGCGACTTGGGATTGAATCCCTAACGTTTCTCTACACGTTTTGAGCGCAGAACCGCTCGGCTACTGCTAGTGCTTTATTATTTATGATTCGTGATTTAGCATTAAACATACATCGCAAAAAATATGTAATATTTGTTGCCAGAAATTCTCTGTAATTTGAGAAAATACGTTCTGACAACGCAATTTTTTCGTAAATTACGCGTATTTTGTCAAATTACAGAGAATTTCTGGCAGCAAATAGGACATTTTTTTTACAGTGTACATAATCAGTATTCTGTAGTCTGAGAATTGTTTTCATTATAAGAACGCTATGTTTTCTCCATTAAAAATCATTTTTGGAATATATGTAAAGCTTGAAATTGGCAGTAATATAAAAAAAGAAATTTTCTAAAGTATCATCAAACTGTAAAATATGTTATTTAATTATAATTTTGTATTTTAAGAAAACTCCATTAAATATTTTTACACTGTACAAATAAATAAATAAATAAATAAACCGTATACTACAAGAGGTATTCGTATGCTTTGGAAAAAAAATTGTTAAATTTACAGAAAACTTCCGTAACAGAACTATATAGAACTTTTTTAACTGAAACTCACCGTTGATCGAAATCCATTTATAATGTTTAATTTTTGGCTGCCACATTCCTTTGCAATCCATTTTTAATAGTTTTTTTTTTTTTTTTTTTTTTTTTTACTATTACATTTCTTGTCTGCAAGTGGTCCTTTCAAAAACCACGATTACAGATAAATAATTTGAATACCCTTTCTTAGAATTCCTTCGAATTATACTTAATTTTAAAATTAAAATTCAGGTAATTTATTCTTGTTTTTATTTTGCTATTACTTTATTTTTATTGAGCTCATGTTACCATAATAAGGAATAGTGATTTGTCCTTTTTCTTAAAATTCAACATTCTCGATTATCCGAAAATCTCAATTTTCCGAAAGATAGTCGATCTCAATCACTTCAGATAATCGAGGTTCTTCTGTCAATAAGTAAATAAATTAAATAAACAAAAATATCGCATTAAGAAAAATTCTATAGTTCGACCACATAGTATTGAACGAGGATCCACCGCATTGTACGCTGTATTGTTACCTCACAACCTTGGAAGTACATTTCATGCTGTTACTTAACACATATAAATGTTGGGTTATAATGGAGTTTTCATTATGTAAAACAGAAAAATGTGTACTCAGCAAATAAAATCTGTAACCATTAAATTAGATTTTATCAGTTTGCAAAAGAAATGTATTTCTTGACCGACTAAGGTATAATTTTACTGTAAATTTCACTAATTTTGATAAACGTAAATTTTTGGAAGAAATTTAGATATTTTCTGTTTTTAACCGGATTTATTTACAATGTCATTTATAATAAAATTGAATATGCGTCAATAAAAATACATCTATTATGCTCATATATTTAATTTATGTATTATAATTAATTTTTAAAAATGCACCTTTTTTCCCCCTTTAAAAAAAAAAAAAGTTTAGTGTTTAAAAAGAAATAGAAATCAGTTTTAATTCTTCATCAACTGCTAATTAGTTTTAACGTATTGAATTCATATTTACTTTTACAAGTGCTTTCTAATGTAAAAAAAAAAAAAATGAATAAATAGAATTTTAAATTTTAAATTTCAGCAGCAGGAATCACTTCACTCAATAATACGTATAAAACTGTAACTATCGTATTAAACTGTAGTATTAAATTTTTGAATTCTTATTTCGTTATATTAGTTTCTTTACAATTAACTATATTAATGTATATTAGAATTTGATATAAATTAAATGATTTTTCTTACGTTAAAAGTAATTTTTTTACGATAATTAGTTTTTCTTTATCTTATGGAAATGAGTGGTGCATATTTGCATTCATTACAATTAAATGTTTTAATATATATTTTGTAACTAGCGTATCCAATCAGTATCTGAAATTTTCTAAACCCTAATACATATAAGGAATAATCCTATGATCTACAAAATCCAATTGTTGTGAAACTTACATAGACGTTGACGTATTAATTAAGCACCGTTATTTATCCTGACAAGTCTTCAAATTTATTGGATTAACCCAGACTTCCATTAAAGTATTTATGGAAATGAATTAATCACAATGTATTATACATCACCGTGAATAAATAGGGAAAATTCTATAAGCAAATTCAACTAAAGTTAGACATATATTTTGATCTATCTGAACAAGTTTTATTAAATTTATACAATCACAAATAATGGGAATTCTTCCAACGCCACGATAAAAAATCTGGAGTGACTCCACTCGACTTTCCGAACATTGAGTAATTAACAGTTTTGTAGATAAAGTAAAGAAAGAGTAGTTGTTAAACAAACAAAAGAGAGAAAACCATAATAGAGTGTTTGAGTATTTTTCTCCATCTATTACACGTTGTTTTATTTAACGCTACTGAACTTTGAGCCCATAGATCATAATGACAAAGAAATTTTCGTTGTGTCCCTGTAAAAACCTATAAATGTTAGATTCACCAAAATGCTTATAGTTAGTGCAACAGTGATTTATAATACTCATATAAATTTTCAGCTGAATTCAATAAGGCGTTTAGATGCTATCGTACTTTTAAAAATTTAGTCCCATAGGCCATAATGATAAAGAATTTTTCTTTGTGTCCCTGTAAAAAAAACTGTAAGTGCTAGATTCACCAAAATCTATACAGTTAGTTCAACTGTGATCTATAACATGTGTACAATTTTTTTGCTCGGATTAATAAGGCGTTTAGACACTATCACATTTTTAAAAATTTGGCCCCATAGGCATAATGATAAAGAATTTTTTTGGTGTCCCTGTAAAAAAACTATAAGTGCTAGATTCTCCAAAATCTATACAGATTGAGTATTTGTGATCTATAATATGTGTATAAAATGTTTGCTCAATTGAATAAGGCGTTTAGATGCTATCGCACTTTTAAGATTTTGCTCCCATAGGCCATAATGATAAAGAATTTTTCTTTGTGTCCCTGTAAAAAAACTATAAGTGCTAGATTCACCAAAATCTATAGGGTTCGTACTATGGTGACTTACAATATGCGTACCAACTTTCAGGTTAATCGAACGAAGCGTTTAGACGCTAGCGTGTTCACCCACAGACATACACACATACACACATACATACACACACACATACATACATCATCGTAAAAATAGTGAAAACGGACTCAGGGGACCTCAAAACGTATAGAAACATCAAAATCTCGAATTCGGATTTTTGACATGATTACAATACTTTCCTCACTATAGTGTTCGGAAAGTAAAAATACCGAAATAGTTAGAAAGTTAACAAATTCCGAATACAATATCAATAAACAAAAAATAATATTTTTACTAAATATAAGTTAACATTAAATAATTAAAATATTATTGTTAATAATATGAAGGCAGATACTGAAGAAGAAGAAGAGATACTTAGCAGTGAAGGGATTAAAACTGATTGTTTACTCTCCAAAACTAGGCTTTCTACTTTCAAAGCTGTTACACGCGAGGTGCTGGGTTCGATCTCAAATCACGCTCGTCGATCTAGTCGTTGGGAGTTTTCCGTGTTTTTCAGCGAAACGTGCTTAAATTCGGTCTATATATCTTTCCATTGAAACCTATAAAAAGATCCCTACGGAGGGTATTCCCTCCAGGCCTAAGATCATAGGGCAGCCTATTGAACCCTAACACCATAACAACAGAACTAGACCGCGATGACATGTAGGCGGATGGGGGGGTGTCTTACTAACATCCCTAATAGCACAAAATGTTCCTTAATCGTAACAATCATACAATATTAAAACACTGTGTATATTGTATATACACATTGAAATATATGTATATATATATATATATATATATATATATATACTGCAGAAATGTTTCGAAACGTTCAGTTTAGATTATTTTAAAAAATGTAGAAATGTCTGCAGCCGTAACAGAAAATCCAAGATGTAACACAGGAGTTTCAGCCACTTAACAAATAGAACATTGAAAATTGTGAAGTTCTCAGAGAGATATCGGAGAGAATACTGAAAAGCGGTATGATTATGAATGACTCTAAGCTTTTCCCAACATAAATGAAACATTCTATCATCCCTATAAATTAAAAATATATTACAAACATCCCTAACAGCACAAAATGTTCCTTAACCCTTTACCTGCCGAAGGAAATTTACGAGAATCGCTTCTCAATGCCAGCGTTTTCTCTCAACTCTATAAATTTTTCTAACACAATGTCAAGATCGCTGTCAAGTTGATTTTATTGCAATGCCAAAAAGTGCCAGTAGTTTCAATGTTAGCAGCAAAATACAAAGGATCGTATTTCGGAAAAACGTATATATACGCCTGGGGCAGTTAAAGGGTTAATACAATCACATAATATTAAAACGTATATTGTACGTCATTCAATAATCGTATATTGCAGAAATACTTTAAAACGTTTAGATTTATTTTAGAATAAATTAAAAAATGTAGTAATGTCCGCAGTTTTAACAAAAAATCGTAGATGTAACACGAAAGTTTTAGTCACATAACAGATAGAGCATTGAAAATTGTGAAGATATCAGCGCGAATACTGAAAAGTGCTACGATTATGAAAGACTGTAAGCTTTTTCCAACATAAATGAAACATTCTATGCTGTATGGGAAAAAGTCATCGAAAAATATTTCGTAGATCATAAAAAATCTGAAATATATATTTTTATATATTTAACTTTCAAAGTTTTAGACGAAATAAACTTCTGATTTTGTTATTCAAATGACAGTTCCTAAGACAGGGACGTCCAAAACAAACTGATGTCGATTAACTTTTTCTGAAATACAATTTACAAATATGTCAAAAAATAATAAACATAAAAACCTGAAAAAGAAAATGACAGACAAAAAATAAATTGTTGATTAATTTCATTACGATACTTTCTCATACTGAAACACTAATAAGAAAATGTATAACTCTGACGAGCTGTTAGAAAACTATTTTATTTTAAGAATATATTTTGTGTGAATCATCCCACCTAAATCAATGTAAGTTTCATGACTGTAGAAGATTTTCAAATTCATATTTCACTGGTTTGAAAATAGGCAATAAAAATTAGACTGTACGTCGATTGACGTGAAATTTCAAAATGTTTCCATTTCTCCGGTAATTTACATTCCTAATTTTACTGGATAAAAGTATGATATTTATCTAGACTTTTATTATTATTATTATTATTATTTATAGACAGGATAAACATCCATAAACTGGATATATGATTTTTTATACTGTTTAAACATTCAAGTTAATAATTTTAGTGTATCATACTTTCTGAAATCTAAGGGGATGGGGAAGGGGCTTAAATTGAACACTGAACACCCTTATGCATTTTGGTATATAAAATCGATTAATATTAGTATTCTTTTTTATAGTTGTTATTGTTATGTTCATACATAAGTTGTTATATGTTAGTTTTTACCGTGGCTGTTATGTTTATACCGTCATTTTCATAATTTGTTAATAAATGTACATTTACATAATATATAACTAGTATAGTGTGGTAATCACAAACAATTTCTTCTGTAGAAATATATACTACAGTGCCACCTATTGAATCAAATGAACAAATTTGTAACCTTAGCTCCTCACACTAAGTATTTTACTCGTAAAATTTAGTGCGCTTTTAATCAATAAGGTCATTGTGCCTAAATGCGATAACCCATAAATGCGACAAAGTGTTTCTACTGAAAATCTAAATGCATAAATCGCATACTTATGAATAATAATGGAACATACACATTTCAAGAACGGTTCGCGAAACTTTTCATTAAATTTTAAAGGTTTTTTCTAGTAGAATTTTCTTTTGCAGTAAACATTGTCCATTTTGCCTTTCCGATGTCTTTTCCTAATTGCGATGAAAAATTTTGAAATAGTAACTGTAACTTTATCCTTTTATTTTTCAAGGTCAAACAACCACTGTTACGTCATGTGCTTGAATACCCTTTATACCTACCAGAAGAAAATAAAAAAGAAATACTACATTTTTTAAAAAGAGGGGTTTAAAATTTTTATCGCATTTAAGGGTCTGTTTACACCATTTTCCTAAATGCGACAAATTTTATCCCTTAAATGCGGCAATTTTTACAGCTGTTATATTAAGGGAAGTTTAAGCATTTTTTCCTTTTTAACGCTTTCCAACAAGGTTTAAAAGTGACTTAGGCTTGTCTGTCCCTCTGTCCGTCTGTCGGTCTGTCTGTCTGTCCGCGCTCTAATTCCTGTAGGGACACCCGAAAGTATTCCAAAGCACTGTGTTCTATGAGAGGTATTGCTGTAAACCATATTTAATACCTTAACTGTATACAAATCTTAGTGAAATTGTATCATGTTATTCAAGTTCACTATCGGATGTTTCATATATAAAATGGAATAAGTACCACCACTAGTTTGTACACAGGGATACTCGAAAGTACTCCAAAGCACTACGTTCTATGAGAGGTATTTCTATAAACAAAATTTTAATAACTTTACTTTCCACAAAGTTTAATGAAATTGAAATATGTTATTCATATGCACAAAAGAATGCTTTGCATAGAATATAGCATGATTAGCATTAGATATACAGGGCCACACAAAAATATTCAGTTACATTAAGAGCTGTTCATAAAAATTTGCTATAATTTCAATTTCGTTTACATTAAGCGTTTTTAACATTGTCTAACAATTTTCATCTGTGAATATAATTTCAATTTAAGTATCTGTCTGTTCGCCTGTCCGCGGTCTAGCTCCAGTAAATATTTATGTAATTTCTTGAAACTGATATATGTTATTTACGTTCACTATCCGATGTTCCCTATTGAAAAAGGAGTTAATATCTCTACTGGTTTGTGTACAGAGGCACCCAAACCTTTTACAAAGCATTGTGTTCTATGAGAGATATTTCTATAAACCATATTTTAATGCCTTTACTGTACACAAACCTCAATGAAATTGAGAAATGTCATTCAAGTTCACTATCGGATATTTAATATATAAAAAATGGAGTAAATACCACCACTGGTTTGGGCACAGAGACACTTGAAAGCAAACCAAAGCATTGCGTTATATGAGAAGTATTTCTATAAACCAAATTTTGATAACTTTACTTTCCACAAAGTTTAATGAAACTGAAATGTGTTATTCATATGCACAAAAGACTGCTTTCTATAGAATATAGTATGTTTAGTATTAGTTTTACAGAGCAACAAAAAAATATTCAGATACATAAAGAGCTATTAAGAAAAGTTTGCTGGAATTGCACTTTCGTTTACATTAAGCGTTTTTAACATTTTCTAACAATTTTTAAGTGTGGATATAATTTCAATTTGTGTATCTGTGTATCTGTTTGTCTGCCCATCTGTCTGTCTTTCGGCGCTCTAACTCCGGTAAATATTTATGGAATATCTTGAAACTAATATATGTTTTACAAGTTCACTATCGGATGTCTCCTATTAAAAATGGAATGAATACCTCTACTGGTTTGTGTACAGGGGCATCGGAAAGTACTGCAAACTATTTTTTTTTTCTATGAGAGGCATTTCTATAAACCATATTTTAATACCGTTACTTTACACAAATCTTAATGAAATTGAAATATGTTATTCAAGTTCGCTATCGGATGTTTCCTATGTGAAATGGAGAAAATATTACCACTGTTTTGTGTACAGGGAGACTTACAAGTATTGCGTTGTATGAGAGGTATTTCTGCAAACCAAATTTTAATAACTTTACTTTGCACAAATCTTAATGAAATTGAAAAATGTTATTCATATGCAAAAAGGAATGCTTTTTATAAATAAAGTATGATTAGTATTAATCTTACAGGGCCACATAAAAATATTAAGTTACATTATGAGCTATTAATAAAAATTTGCTGTAATTGCATTTTCTTTTACAATAAGCAATTTTAACACTTTCTAACAATTTTTAAGCGCGAATATGATTTTAATTTGGTTATCTTTCTGTCCGATTGCCTGTCTTTTTATCTGGCTCTCGTCCCGAGAGTTCTTAAATATTTTCAGAATTTTGAAAAAAATATATATGTTATTAAAGTTCACTATGGAATGTTTCCTATTTAAAATGCCATTAATATGTCCTACACAACGTGTTTGTGTACAGGGAACTTCCAATTCTTTGCGTTTTAGGACAGACATTTTTATAAATCACATCTAAATAACTTTCTACTGTAAAAATTATAAATAAATTGAAATGTATTTTAATATTCTAAAATAATGTTTTGTACAGAATATGATATGATCAACCTTCAGATTTACAGGGCTACACTACATTATTCAAATACATTAAGGGAAGCAATTATAATCTAACGGCTGGATTTTCTTTTGCATTAAGCCTTTTTAACGTTCTTCAACGATGTCTGAGAGCGGTTTTAAATTGAATTAGTCAATCTGTATATTTTTCTGTGCTTCTCTCCTTTGTTTGATAATGCAGGCAAAGAATATTGAAAGTTATACGATACAACAAGCACGTACAATTGGAGAGTATTAATAACCAGTGCGTACTGCATGATTTTTCGTTCTTTTTTTAACACTTTCCAGCAAGGTTGAAAAGTGTCAATGACTTCGGTTTGTCTGTCTGTCCGCAGTCGAACTCCTGTAAATTTTCATGGAATTTCTTGAAACTGATATATCGTATTCAAGTTCACTATCGGATGTTCCCTATTGAAAATAAAGGGAATTCCTCTCCTGATTTGTCTACAGGGACACCCAAAATTATTCAAAGCACTGTGTTCCATGATAGATATTTCTATAAACCGTATTTTGATACGTTTACTTTAAACAAATTTTAATGAAATTGAAATATATCATTTAAGTCCAGTTCCGGATATTCCCCATGTAAATTGAAGTAAATACCATCACTGGTTTGTATACAGGGACATCCGAAAGTATTTAAAAGCATTGCGTTCTATGGAAGGTATTTCTAAGCACCAAATTTTAATGATTTTACTTTGCACAAGTCGTAAATATATATTATTCATATGCACAAAAGAATGCCTTCCACAAAATACAATATTATTAGCATTATATTTACAGGGCCACACAAAAATATTCAGATACATTAAGAGGTATTGTTGGAAAATTGCTTGAATTGCATTTTCGGTTACAATAAGTGTTTTTATCACTTTCTAAATGTTTTTAACACTTTCCAATAAAGTTGAAAAGTGTTAATGACTTAGGTTTGTCTGTCTGCCTGTCCGTGCTCTATCTCCCGTAAATATTCATGGAATCAGAGTTACACATACACTACTCAGAAAAGAAGAGTTAAACACGGAGTTACACACTCTGTTATAAAAAGGCAAAGTTACACACACAATTACACACAAACTGTTAATAAAAATGCAGAGTTACACACACAATTACGCACAAACTGTTAATAAAAATGCAGAGTTACACACACTGTAGCAAAAAATTAGCGGTACACACAGCGTTACACACATTGTCAAAAAAAAAAAAAAAAAAAAAAAAAAGAGAGAGATTTACATACGGAGTTACACACACTGTTAATAAAAAGGCGGAATTATACACAGCAAAAAATCAGTGATACACGCAAAGTTACACACATTGTTCAAAAAAAAAAAAAAAAAAAAAGAATTGATCATTAAATTACACACACTGCTAATAAAAAGGCAGGATTATACACAGAGTTACATGCACTGTTAATAAAAAGGCGCTGTTAATAAAGAGTTACACACAGAGTTACACACACAGAGTTAATAAGAAGGCAGAGTTGCACACACACTTTTAATTACGTACTGGGTTACACACACTGTTAGTTACACATAAGTAAAATTACACACGTTGTTTGCTAAAAATCAGCGATACACACAGTGTTACACACACAATGTTAAAAAAAAAAACTGTTAATAAAAAACAAAATTACACATGGAGTTACACACACTGATAATAAGAAAGAAGAGCTACACACACACTGTTAATTGCATACAGGGTTGCACACACAGTGACAGTTTCACATAGCGTTACGTACACTGTTAGAAAAGTTCAGCAATACACACAGAATTACACACACACTGTTAAAAAAAAAGAAGAGTTACATACTGTTAACAAGCAGCAGATTTAGACACAAAGTTCCACACACTGTTAATAAAAAGGAAGAGTTACACACACTGTTAAAGGCAGAGTTGCACATAGAGTTACACAACATTTTATCTTGATATAGTTATGTGGTATTAAGTATTTTATAAACTATAAAAAAAGAACGAAAAATCATGCATTACGCAATGCTTATTAACACTTTCCAACTGCACGTAATTGTTGTATCTTATAACTTTGAAAGTTCTGTACCTACGTTATCATACAACAAACAAACAGTAGTTTTGAAAGGCCTACAGACAGACTAATTGAATTCCTAATCATTCTTAAACACTGTTTGAAAGTGTTAAAAATGCTTAACACAAAGAAACCGTCGCCCTTCGATTGTAATTCCAGCCCTTAATCTATCTGAAAATTTCAGTGTAGCCCTGTAAATTTGAAGGTTAACAAAATCATATTTTATACAAAACATTATTTTAGCAAATTAACAATAAATGCCAATTTCTTTATGATTTTACAGTTGAAAGTACAGTATGAAAGTTCTTTAAATGTAAATTATAAAAATGTATGTCCTAAAATGCAACGCATTGGCATTTTTTGCGCGTTCCTGTACATAAACATGTTGTACAGTACCTATTAATGCCCTTTTTATTTGGGAACATTCAATAGTGAATATGAACAACATATATATTTTTTTAAAAATTCAGAAAATAATTCCGGACGCTAAGTGCGGTACACGGACAGATTGACAAATGGAGATTCGGGCACATAAATACAGAAATTGAAAACACGTTAAGACTTAGACAAGAAAGAAAAACCATGCAGTACCCATTGATTAGTAACACCTTCCAACTGTACGTAATTGTTGTACCGAATAATTTTTAATATTCTTTGCCTACGTTGTGCGGTTGAGACGACAGAACGTCACCACAGTTGTTTTAATTAAGCTGGATCCAGCAAAGTAGAAAGTGGGGACGGTTAAAATCGCTTCGTCGCCAGTGACTCTGCGAAAGTTGAGGTCGAGTTAGCTTTGTGTCGGCAGGGTGCTGCAATGAAAGACTTAGATTTTGAATGTTAGATAAATTAGAAGTGATTTTAAAAGGACGGATTGAAATGAAGAGAGAGGAGGATGTAGGAAGAAGTATAAAATGGCGATGGTTTTAGTAGATGGGAGTAGATGTTGGAGGATATTATAGTGGATGTTGGAGGATATTATAGTGGATGTTGGAGGATATTATAGTGGATGTCGGAGCATATTATAGTGTGGATATCGGAGTATTATAGTGAATTGCTGAAAGTCTGACTTTGGCGAATATTGAGTAGTAGAAATTTAGAGGAGTGAGGAATAAGTCATGATGAGTGTTAGTACGAGTATTTGCTAGCGCTCGTTAAAGTGAATTTCGATCTGTAGGGAATCATCTGATCGAAAGTGAATTCGCAGCAGTGGAGTTACGAGTGCAATCGTCGCTACACCTTCAATTGCTTGCTGCGGTGAGATATTTAAGATAATCTAATTTAATTGTTGATATATATATTTTGATTGAGTAATACACTGACTGAGCTAGTTTAATTGCCAGGCCACCCTACCCATTAATCTGCTTAAACAGACTTTAGTTATTGTTAATTCAAGTCTTGTGTTTTCCTACTTATCCATTTAGTGTTCTAATTAAGTTAAGATGGAGTTTGCGTCAACGCAAACTTTACAACGTTATCACACAACAGACAGAAGGATTGAAAAATATACAGATATACTAATTGATTTTAAAATTACTCTTAGGAATTTTGGAAAGAGTTAAAAAGGCTTAACGCAAAATAAAATGCAGCCATTAAATTATAATTACAGCTTTTGATCTCTCTGAATATTTTAGTGTAGCCCTTTAAATCAGAAAGTTTATCATACCATATTCTATACAAAACATTATTTTAGAATATTAACAATACATTTCAATATTTTTATGATTTTTGCAGTAGAAAGACTTAACTTTCAAAAAATTCTGTCCTAAACCGTAATGCATTGGCATTTTGTTGTTGTTGTTGTTGTTGTTGTTGTCCCTGTAAACAAACTAGTTGTACAAGACCTATTAATGTCGTTTTGAATGGGGAACATTCTATAAGGATAATGTTTATAAAAATAACACTCATAAAACACAATGCTTTCGAATGCTTTTGGGTGTCCCTGTATACAAACCAGAAGAGATATTCACTCCATTTTCAACATGGAACATCCGATAGTAAACATCAATAAAATATATCAGTTTCGAGAAATTCCATATATATTTACAGGAGTTAGAGCGCAGGCAGACAGACGGAATGACAGATGCACAGATACACAAACTGAAATCATATTCACACTTAAAAATGTTAGAAAATGTTAAAAACGCTTAATGTAAACGAAAGTGCAATTCTAGAATTGTTTTATCAGTAGTTCTTAATATAAATGGATATTTTTGTGTCACCCTGTAAACCTAATGCTAATCATGCTACATTCTCTGCAAAGCATTTTTTTCTGCATATAAATAACATATTTCAATTTCCTAAAACTTCGTGGAAAGTAAAGTTATTAAAATTTGATTTATAGAAATATCTCTCATAGAACGCAATGCTTTGGAATACTTTTAACTGTCCCAGTACATAAATCGGTGGTGGTATTTCCGCCATTTTATACAAAAAACATCCAGTAGTGAACTTGAATAACATATTTCAATTTAATTGAGATATGTCTACAGTAAAACCAATAGAAATACCTCTCATAGAACACAATGCTTTGAAATGCTTCCGGGTGTCCATGTACACAAACCAGTATAGGTGTAAACTCCATTTTAAATAGGGAACATCCGATAGTGAACTTGAATAACATATATCACTTTGAAGAAATTCCATAAATATTTATGAGATTTAGAGCTCGGACAGACAGACAAGCAGACAAACAGGCGGACAGGCAAATACACAAAACTGAAATCATATTCACCATTAAAAAACGTTAGAATGTGTTAAAAACGCTTAACGTAAACAAAAGTACAATTCTAGCCATTTTTTTTAATAGCTCTTAATGTAACTGGATATTTTTGTGCCACCCTGTAAATCTAATGCTAATCATGCTATATGCTGTGCAAAGCATTCTTTTGTGCATATAAATACCATATTTAAATTTCCAAAAACTTCGTGGAAAGTAAAGTTATTAAAATTTGATTTATAGAAATATCTCTAATAGAACGCAATGCTTCGGAATACTTTTGAGTGTCCCTGTATATAAATCGGTGTTGGTATTTCCTCCATTTTATACAGGAAACATCCAATAGGGAATTTGAATAACATATTTCAATTTCATTAAGATATGTCTACAGTAAAGGTATGAAAATATGGTTTATAGAAATACCTCTCATAGAACACAATGCCCACAAACCAGTAGAGGTATAAAGTCCATTTTCAACAGGGAACGCCCGATAGTGATCTTGAATAACATATTTCAATTTCATTAAAATATGTCTACAGTAAAGGTATGAAAATATGGTTTATAGAAATACCTCTCATAGAACACAATGCATTGAAATATTTTCGGGTGTCCCTGTACACAAACCAGTAGAGGTATAATATTCACCCTTAAAAAATGTTAGAATGTGTTAAAACGCTTAACGTAAACGAAAGTACAATTCTAGCCATTTTTTTTTAATAGCTGTTAATGTAACTGGATATTTTTGTGCCACCCTGTAAATCTAATGCTAATCATGCTATATTCTGGGCAAAGCATTCTTTTGTGCATATAAATACCATATTTAAATTTCCAAAAACTTCGTGGAAAGTAAAGTTATTAAAATTCGATTTATAGAAATATCTCTCATAGAACGCGATGCTTTGGAATACTTTTGAGTGTCCCTGTACATAAACCGATGGTGATATTTCCTCCATTTTATACAGAAAACATCCTATAGTAAACTTTAATAACATATTTCAATTTCATTTAGATATGTCTACAGTAAAGGTAAGAAAATATGGTTTGTAGAAATACCTCTCATAGAACCCAATGCTTTGAAATACTTTCGGGTGTCCCTGTACACAAACTACTAGAGGTATGAACTCCATTTTCAATACAGAACGTCCAATAGTAATCTTGAATAACATGTATCAGTTTCAAGAAATTCCATAAATATTTACGGGAGTTAGAGCGCGGACAGACAGACGGACGGACAGACAGACAGACGGACAGACAGACAGACAAACTGAAGTCATAAACTCTTTTCAACCTTGTTGGAAAGTGTTAATAACAGTTTTCAACCTTTTTTGGAAAGTATTAATAACATTAAAGTAGCTCCTATGCATTAAATGCATTATCGCATTTAGGGAGTGTGAACATCGCATTTAGGATATAGTACCTTAAATGCGACAAAAATTTCCTAAATGCGACGCTGATATATATTTTCATAAATTATTGATATTTTTTTAATTTCTTGAAAAAAAATGACACAAAACACTAGTTTAGAACTATGAGTATAATATTCAACCATTTTTTCCTTCTTTACGTAATTATTTGTTTACTAAAATGTCATAAGTTTCCTAAATGCGATAAACTTACCAAAAATCACGTCGCATTTAGGCACAATGACCTTACATACCGCGATGTAACCATTTGGGAAATTACAGAAGGTGTGTAATAGCCACGCCAGTTGTCGTCAGATTTGCACCTAAATTACTATTGCATTTTTTATCATGAAAGTCTCTCTCATCTAATTTAGGCCATTTTTACGGGTTAGAAAACAAGATATAGCTTTTCCGTACTTAGAAAAAATTGCAGCATAGCAGCGACACATAGATGTGCAACGAAATTTAATAAGCATATTTTCTCATAATGCTCGTCTGATATACCAATTATATAAAATAGAAGATGATATATGGAATTACCTTAAATGAAAGAAGTCACAGCATAGTAGCGCCACCTGTCGAGTGATTTGAAGAACAGGCTTCACCATATAAGACACAATATTCTGTTTTTATTTATTTATTTATTTTTTATTTATTATGTTTTTTCAAGAAAACGTACACATAGTGTATGTTTTTATAGTCAGCAAATTCTACTCTTTGGTGAATAATTTTGATCAATAATTTAAGATCTGCACCAGGTGTCATCCGATTTGTACCCGAATTTTGTCAGCATGATTTTTAATAATAGCCCTCCCACATATAAAAGGGATTGGTGCAATAATACACGGTAGAAGACGAAGTATAGCCTTCCCATAAATGAGGGACATCGCTACATAGCAACTCCATTTGTTGAGTATACACAAACACCCAAAATACATACATATATCCCCCAATGCAATATCTACGCGAATATGCACAAGTATATATATATATATATGCCTGCATCTATCTGTTTTCAGAAATATCATTTTTAATCACTTATATCGAATCAATAATTTATGTTCTGATAAATATAAAAATAAAAACATCAATAAACTTATTAAAGAAACCTTAAATGTGGGATTCCCAAAAAAATTTGTTTATTCACTGGTATATCAATAATTGTATCTTTCAAACACACACACACACACACACACAAAAAAAAAAACTTTTATGTGTTAAAAAAAAATTAAAAAATAATAAAATACAATAAAAAATGTGGAGGATGGGAGGCATTGTTGGTTGGATGGATGGGTGGAATGTTGAATTAAACTAAAAAAAAAAAAAAAAATGAAAGAAGGTTTGCTGCATTTAATTTTATTCCAAAAATTAATTGGTTGAAAACTGGTTATTAAATATGTTATCAAGGAATGTTACAACTGAACTTCCAAAAGGCCATTTTCTCCTGTTAAATTCTCTGTTTTGCGCGTGTTTTGAATTCAGTTTTTGCGGCTAGTGTTTTGATTTGATTTGATTTTTTCTGTTTGGTGTTTCAAAAGGATGTTTCATCAGGATGGATTGTGTCTAAATTGCCTCTCTTTCATTTCGGGATGATTTTTTTTCTTGCAGGTTTAGATTTTGGTTTTATTACTTTTTAGGTTCATGGTGTGTTTTTGTATTTCTGGAGGGTTGTCTGTTTTTGTTTTTCTGGAAAATAATTTGTCATTGTTTCATTTGATCCATTTCGGGGTTCTTTTATATTGTGGGTTAGTAATCAATCAGTGGATTTCATGGTTTCATTGTTCTTTATTTGCTATGGGGTTTTGCTTTTTTTTTTTTTTCATGCATGTGTCTCCTAATCTGGTATTGGCAGGCTGGGGTAGTGTTGCCGGCGTAAAACTAGTTTAACCCCACAGGCAAGTCACAAATCTTGCCGCCTGCCTCCTTCCTTCCGTTCTTGGGTTTCTTCGGTTATTTTTTCATGAATTTAATTTCAGTTTAAGTTTTTCTGTTGGGATTTTCTTGAGTTGGTTTGTTGTTTCATTTGTTTTGCGGTCTGTTGGATGATGAATTTGGTTTCTTTGAATATGTGCCTTTCATAGCCTGATGAATTTTTTTCACCTATCTGAGCTTCTCCTGTATGGAGGGAATTTTTCATTCTTCTTGGTCTTTGTGGTTTCGGTGGTCTTGCGTCTGTTGCTTGGCTTTTCTACGCTTGATGGAGCATTGTTATATATATATATATTGTTTGGCGTGTGTACGTCTCTTTGGTGAATTGTTTGACTAACTATTCTTCGTTCTCATTCTTTGCTTCTACTATCAAAAGGATTACATATACATATGTATATATATATATATATATATATAGATAGATAGATAGATATAGATAGATATATAGAGAGAGAAGGAGATAGAGAATTTTATTTGCAACTATATAAGAAATTCGAATGAAAATCTGTGTTTAACATCTTTAGTAACTGCCTCAAAATTTAATTGCACTTGTAGAAATAAACAAACAAACATCTTCTATAAATAACCAAATGATGCTGAGGACATCAAATAATACGTAAATATAACGAAAACCTTAAGTTGAAAATTATTAAGAATTCAATACTTTTTGTGAATATAAAAGAAAATAAAAATGAAAAAGAATATTATCATTATTATTTTTATTTTTTGATGTGTTTAACTTGTGATTTTATTAAAAATGTATAACAATATAATTTGAAATAATCATATATTTTACCAGTATTATTTAAAATAGACTAGAGGACCCGTGCTGCTCCGCAGCATTAGGATAGACTATGTATGAGAGGGTGTAATTATTACATAAAATCATTTTACAGTTTTTTTTTTCTTTCAAATAATTGATTTACACCAAACGCAGGAAAATCTTGAAAAATTCTTGAAAAAATTGAATGTAAAGTTGATTGTGCACGCATAACTTTCCTCAAACTCAACGAATTTAAGCAGTTAATAGCTCAAAAGAAAGAGCTTGATCCACTGAGTGTTCTTAGACTTGTGTAAATAGCCTACGTTAATTAGAACTCTAGTTATATAGGTTTGAGTGAAGGAAAATCTTGAAAAAATTGAATGTAAAGTTGATTGTGCACGCATAACTTTCCTCAAACTACACGAATTTAAGCAGTTAATAGCTCAAAAGAAAGATCTTGATCCACTGAGTGTTCTGAAAGTGAAACGATCAAGATCCATTCATTAGAAGAGGAGTTATGAGAATTCGAAATGCTTGAGTGAATGTGTCCCATAAGAAATGTACAGGGAAGAATCGCGTTTGAGTATAACTTGAGTAAGGTGGGAGTTGAGTAAATTTCAATGATTGATGACATATCTGTGTCTAAATACCTTTCATTAAAAAAAAAAATCAAGGAAATCGGTCGGATAGAACGGCCAGACGGACTGACTTTAGTTTTCATAATTTTTTTTAATATATAAGATGATATATAAACATCACAAGCGATGTACAACATAAAAAAAAATTAAAATTATACTAAAATTTGTTTATGTATACTTAATTATACTGAAAAAAGTACAATAAACTCAACACTAATCATTACAAAACTTTCATATTTCCCTATCAATAAATATGTGTGAGAATATTTTAATGAACAAGACAAACGGAACATCTTTTTTTTTTTTTTTTTTTTTTCTAATTCTTATGTGTATAAATTACTATATAAAAGATAAACTTATTTCATTAGGATACTAATCTTACTTTAAATTACTAAGAGTTTGTTTAACAAAAAAGAAATTTTTAAATATAGAAAAAAATGTAACAGAACTTTTATAAACCTATTGAATATAGAAACAATAAACTAAAATTGTTTACAATTTAAAAGATTTTTCTTGAGATGTTCTAATTAATATTCAATGCGAGAGAAAATTTAAATTAATTAATTACAATCTGTTATAAATCTGATGAAAAGGATTCGTCTAAAACATAAAATGTTAAAAATTGCATTTATTATTTCTTTGAGAATTTTCACACAAAATGCAACTTCTTTGAATGAGTTAATTTTATGACTAAAGAAGATTTAACTATATTTATTAACTATTATTCAGTACAAATAAAGATGAAATTAAATTTATTAACTATTATTCAGTACAAATAAAGATGAAATTAAAATTTTAATTCGCTTGCTTAAAATAAATGTGACAAATGTAAATTAAGAAAATACAAACTTTTACGAGCTGTGTCTTTGACAGATATATGTACCTGAAATTGTCTGTTTAAAATTGTAAATAAAATTTCAACACGGTTAAAATTACCTAAGTATCACTAGCATGAGAATTGTTCGTTTGAACAAAAATTATTTGATAGTCTTTTTAACTTCTGTAATTTTTTTTAAATCTCGAAATTTAAGATTTATTTAGAAAAATATTTTGCATACATTTATTTATATTTGCTTACTTATAAACCAATGCGAAAATTTCCAGATTCTCAGTTAATTACCATCTGACCGGCGCTAGCGGATATATGTGGTCACAGAGCTGTTCTTTTTACCACGATTCACTGATAATTCAAAACTATATAATTATGAATTTTTAGTTCTTTTTTTTTAAAGTTTGAATGTCTTAAATAATAGTCATAATGATTATAATCATGTACACCCCGCGACAAAAAGATAGGTACAAAGGATTTTTCCTTTGATTTTTCATAAAATAACATTATCTAAATTGTGCTTATCATTTATTATTATCATAAAATAACACTATTCCCGGACTCATTTTTGTTTTAGGACTCATTTAGAAAAGTTTTAAGACTAAAATATTTCTAATTTAAGACTACACTCCGCGACAAAAAGATAGGAACAAAGGTCTTTTTTTTTTTTTCATAAAATAACATTATCTAAATTGTGCTCATCATTTATTATCATAGAAAAATATTATCATATCAAAAACATATTAAATATTTGAATCAAATTCAAAATAATCATATTAAAAAAAAAAAAAAAAAAAAAAAAAAAAACCTTTCTTCCTATCTTTTTGTCGCGATATGTAGTCTTAAATTAGAAAAATTTTAGTCTTAAATTTTTTCTAAATTAGTCTTAAAACAAAAATTATTCCGGGAATAGTGTTATTTTATGATAATAATAAATGATAAGCACAATTTAGGTAATGTTATTTTATGAAAAATCAAAGAAAAAACCATTTGTACCTGTCTTTTTGTCGCAGGGTGTACATGGTTACATTTTTAATCTCAAGCTTAAACAAGCATTATTTTAGTAAGTTGAAAAACTGGGCAGGGTAAACTACATTACAATTTTTCCCTTTTCAAAGACGGTCAGGTGATTATCATGAATAATTTACTGGATAGAAATAAAAGTTTTTTGTATGATTTATGCACTACTCCGTGATACATTTTTATAGTATTAAGTAGTCATTTTTTGAAAACCGTTAGGATTAATTCTTTTTTTAAATCAGATCCACTTGCTTAGAAAGATAATGCTCATCTTTTCCCCTGCTTAAGACAAATTTTTCTTTATTACGTTTAAAACACTTATTTATTTTTCATCACAAGAGCTGAAGTATGTTTTAGCCAGATATTTTGCTTAATTTTATTAAGCATCCTAATAAATTTTTATTAAGTATAAAAAAGTCCCCAACAGATCTCATATTCATTTTCTTATTATTATTGGCAGTTTTAAAGATAACTTCATCATTTTATTCTTATACCAGAGTATTCTGTGATACTATTCCTGATAAGTATTTCCAATGTATACATACATACAGGTATATAAAAGAAACTGGAGTCTTAAATAAAGACTTTACAAAAATGTACATTTTTAAGGAATTATTTTTCAAAAATACATTTGATAAAATAAATTAGAATATTTTGGATTTTTGTTCAGGTTCTGAGTCAATTTTATTGTCCGTATAGGTCTCAAAAGATGTTTCTAAACTGAAATAACCAGAAAATTGTGTTACTTTAGGGTTAAATTAACCCATATATTTAAGGGTTTTATAAAGAATGTTTTTTTTTTTTTTTTTTTTTTTTTTTTTTTTCCGGTAATCCCTCAGTTTGTATCTGGAAGATATTTAAAAACGATTTATTTAGAAAATTACTTAATGAAATACTTTACTAAAAAAAAATATAGCAAGTTTTATAATTATCAAAAAACTTACTACATTTTCCCGTTACGGTCACACAAATATCTGCTTATAAAAACCAATTATTAGACAAAATTTTCTTACTGAAACTCTGTATACATTTTCGAAGTTTCTATGTATTTTTTGCAAACATACAAAAAGTAAAATGGAACTTTTACTACATTATTTATTATTTTACAATACTAAAAACAAAAACTGAAATAATTTTCTATGTTATAGCAAAACCACATATGCAAAACGTGTCGATTTTTCGTGAAAAAATAAAATAAACGAGCAATAATATTCATAATGTTCTATGGGATGCTGGATTCCAGATTCTTTTCTGTAAATACCATAACAAGAAATTTCTGTTCCGAATTACTAGTTTACCAATACATAATATAATCTTTTACGTTCTGATAAGCTTTGAAAGAAGAATAAAATTTATTTCCTCTTCTAGGTGTGAATATTTATTCATTCGTCTTCCATTCTTAGCGATAAATAAGATTGTTGTTCATTATACATATTTTTTATATTAAAAAACAGTATTACATATATATATATATATATATATATATATATAATTAATAGTTTTGAAGTACAGCAAATTTAATAATGCTATAAGTATCTTCATATATGTTTATAATTAATCAAAAAAAAAAAAAAAAAAAAAAAAAAGAAATTTAATATCGACCAATTAATAATATACCTACTTTTGGAAAATAGGCTAGATCGTATTTAAAATCGAATATATCAAAAATGAATTTAAAAAAAAACAGTTGCACTTCGGGAGTGCCGACAGAAGTGAAAACGTGAACAATTACGTGTGTATTTCTTGAATCGTCAGGAAATATTCTATTGTGTAGGAAATACTTTTAAAAGAAGTGTTTTTTTATTCATTAATACAAACTACTACTACAAAAATTATATTACAATTTTATTTAATGCGCTAACTGCAATAGAGACAGTGTCCGGAGATGAGAGAAGTCGTGTAGAGTCGCACCAGATTGTAAAAACGTGAGAAAAATGGCGGCTTTGGCCTTTCTCACGGTTTTGTGAGGTCTAACTGCAACGTTTCCGGCTGCAATCTTTAAGAGACAGTGGCCGGAGATGAGAGAAGTCGTGCGAAGCCGCACCAGATTGTAAAAACGTGAGAAAAATGGCGGCTTTGGCCTTTCTCACGGTTTTGTGAGGTCTAACTGCAATAGAGAAATTGTCCGGAGATGAGAGAAGTCGCGCAGAGCCGCACCAGATTGTAAAAACGTGAGAAAATGGCAGTTTTGGGCTTTCTCACGGTTTTGTGAGGTCTAACTGCAATAGAGGCAGTGCCCGGAGATGAGAGAAGTCGTGTTGAGCCGCACCAGATTTTAAAACAACATACAGTATATAATTATTAGCACTTCACATTAGCAAGTTAATTGTATGATACATTATTTGTATCATACAAGGATGGAAAGCGTTTGCTAACGATGATGCGAATTCAATGATTTTTGTTCACCCAAAAGTTTTCACTTCAAATGGAAAGCGTTTGCTGACGATGACGGGAGTTCAAAGATTTTTGTTCACCCAAAAGTGCTCAACGCGCCTAAAGAAGTTTTCACTTCAAAAAATATATATATGTTTATTATTTATAGTTTGGTGCTTTTGTTTCAAATAATCAGAAGTCTTTAGTTTTATTTGTTTTTAAAATTCAAATATAAATCATATTTAATTTTGAATTTTCATTCGTGTAATACTTTAGAACTGAGAAATTCTCGCAGTAAAAATGTCAGAAGATTAAAGCTAGTCTTGAAAGCTATTTATTAAAATGAAAAATTACTAAATAAATAAATAAGTAAATAAACAACTGTACTTCTTTTTAAAAAATAATTTGTTGAAAATTAAGTTAATTAGTTAAAATTATTTAAGTGTTATCCAAAAACATATAAAAATAAACAAAGAGTATGATATTGCAAAATAAAATTTTTTGAAGGTTTAGACTTTTAAATTATAAAAAAATAATTTATTTCATTGTTTTAACAATAATTATTATTTGTAATAATGATAGTAAGTTATTTTCATCAATTCCATTTAAAAATAATTGCGTTGATGCTGTATGTAAACGGATATTTTCTAGGGAATTATTATTATTATTATTATTATTATTATTATTATTATTATTATTATTATTATTACTAGGAAGCTTTGTTTCCTCTCGTTCCGCTCACCTATTTTAGGCATCAGACCCCCCACCCCCCCTGACTCTCTTCACTAATTATCCTCTGCGGTCTCTACCCGCATATTTGCAGCTTTACCTTTTATTGAATAGGAATATTAATAATGCAGAACACAAGACAAAAGCAGAGCAATATTACAGAAATTCCCATATTTGATATATTGAAAAAAACAATATTTATTATTATATCGTTTATAATTTATCAAAAATTTGTTTGAACGTTCGACTACTTTATAACAATTTGCAATTATTTTGGGCGGAAACTTATTATAGACAGCTAGACACACAAAAAACAACGACGTCAGTAACTTTTTTCTTTCTTTCTTTCTTTTTCTTTCTTCTTTTTTTTTCTTTTTTAAGAACAGAGGGGATTTTTTAATATCTAAACAATTTAGCATTACAGATTTAGTATATGACCCTCTTGGAGACTTCTGAATGTTTGTCACAATTTGGCGATGAATTTTTGCGTATAACACCTTGTTTAAAGAAATTATGAACTTATTTTGTCTAATGCTTGTATTTTTAACTACAACATATTTTTAGTTAATTTAGGACAATGTGTAATACTCCATACTTATTTCCAATGTACAGCTTGGTTTAAAATGGTGCTTGTAGCAATAAAAATTCAAAAATTTTAAGTGCATTTTTTCTAGAATATGAATTTAGTCACACACTTCATTACACTTCATTATTATTATTATTATTATTATTATTTCACCGTTTTAAAATTTATCTCTATATATTTAAGGCCTGGCGAGAATTAAAATGGATATCGTGGTTGCGGAAATGAATTCCATGGCTGAAAACGTCTGAGTTACTGCATCTCCAAATTTTAAAAATTGCGAAATTGGTCATACTAATGATGATACCATTTAGACAATCCTTTAAATGTGTTTTCAATTAAATAACTAAATCTTTATACAAACTAATCTAAGTTGTCTCTTAAATTTCATTCAAAAAATTTCTAGGTTAAACTTAAAACACTATAGCAATATTTGTTTAACATAATCATAATATTTCTTATTACACCTTTTTCGCCTGACATAAATAAATTTACAAAATATAAACTGATTTTTGTTTCATCTGGATAAAATTTGGACTTAATATTTTTAAAATATCGGTTATTTATTTATATATTTATTTTCTGAAATTCTTTTACTACTCTAAATATTTTTTTTTTTTGCGTTTTTTTTAAGTATGCCCACATTCGGATACACATTTATTTTTTTGGCCAAGAATGACCACTTCACAAAATTAGTGATATATATTTTTTATGTAGACGGAACCGGTGCAGTTACTTTATCAAACGTTAGCTAAGGGTTCTAGCTTTCCATTGATATTCATATGTTTGCATAATATTTATTCTATCAAAAGTCTTAAGCCAAAATCAAAACTGTGGCCACAACCGGAGACATTCCCCTATATATAACTATACACACACACACACACACACACACACACACACACACATATATATATATGTAGCTATATTATTGCAGTTCATATATTACGTCACGCCTACAACACAAAATAAATAATTTTTATTAAAATGAAGGAAATTTTAAGTTTTATTGGTGATCAGTGTTACTATAATAGGCACTTTTTAATTGAAAAATGTCGCAGATTTTCCAAAGGCCATTCTCTGAAAAATTTGAAGTGTAATATATTTAAAAATACTTAAAATGTATTATGTTCATACATGTATTTACATTTTATATTCTTACCTAATTGAGTATTTAAGTATACTAGTATCGCCCAGTGGTCGAAACTCGACCATTTTTTCTTTTTTTGCAAAGCGAGGCAAAGCAAAGTTATTGCCTTGTCCTAAACGGAATGCAATTGTAACACAGCTGCGGCGATTGTTTACCGATATTCACTCTAACTGAATCAGCAGAGTTTTACTTAATATAACTATTTCTCTCTGTAGATGCTAGCCTTTCATGAAATGAGAGAAAATCGCAACGTGAAAACGCCCGTTGTTGTGTGATACAGCCCAGAAGCTAATAGGTACCATGTCAAACCAAGGCCCAACCAAGTATCAAATTCTGTTAAATTAATTCGATTGGTTCATAAAGTACAGTGTTTGAAAAAAAAAAAAAAAAAAGATATTTTTCAAAAATGGTCGAATTGAGTTCGGGAAATTTCAAAACGTGTAACTTTATCGAAAACAGAAAATCTAAAACTTTTCTGAATCTTATATATTTTCTACTTATATACGCAGAGGAAAGAATAATAAATCCACATTTAAAAAAAATAAAAATAAGTAGTCAATTTCACTTAATTAAAATGCAAGGAAATCTCAAAACGTGTAAATTCATCGAAAACCGGAAATCAAAAGTTTTTATGTATCTTCTACTTGCTTCTTCTACCCACAAAAGCTAGCAATAAAGACACTTTTTTTTAAAAAAAAAGTAGCCAATTTCAGTTAATTGAAACGTAAAGAAAGCTCAAAACATGTAATTTCAGCAAAAAACGGAAATCGGAATTTTTTCCGTATCGTCTACTTATACATGCAGCAGTTAGTAACAAATCCATTTTTCTTTTATTTAGTATATTAAATGAATATTTATTGTTTAAATATCACCCTTTGAAATGAAATGTTTATGTTTACATTCGAACCTGGAAGTTTGCCATTTTTTTTCTGGAGTTTTGTGATTTTAAATTAAAATTTTATCAATTTTACGGAAAAAATAACTCGATTAACATAGAAAATCTTTTTCATGGCTCCATGGACAGACAGTGACGTCATCACTTCGCTTGCGTATAGTGATGCTACATTATACAAATTACTGTGTCTATGGTTCTATTTGAGCTTTATGAAATTGCCAGATTTAACAACTTTCTACTTTTAGGTATTTTTTAATGTAAAGGAATACGTGTATAAAAGGGAAAAATGGGGGAAAATGCATAAAAATAAACGTATTTTTAAATATCTTCTTGACATCGTAAGAAAATAATATTTGTATTCGCACCTTTCGGCTAACCATACCTTTCGAATGATACCATTTTCAACCCTCTACTACCATAATTAATATGTTAAAAAGGGACAACAAATTTTATGCTTGCCTATTAATATATAGACTAGTATCGCCCAGTGGTCGAAACTCGACCATTTTTTCTTTTTTTGCAAAGCGAGGCAAAGCAAAGTTATTGCCTTGTCCTAAACGGAATGCAATTGTAACACAGCTGCGGCGATTGTTTACCGATATTCACTCTAACTGAATCAGCAGAGTTTTACTTAATATAACTATTTCTCTCTGTAGATGCTAGCCTTTCATGAAATGAGAGAAAATCGCAACGTGAAAACGCCCGTTGTTGTGTGATACAGCCCAGAAGCTAATAGGTACCATGTCAAACCAAGGCCCAACCAAGTATCAAATTCTGTTAAATTAATTCGATTGGTTCATAAAGTACAGTGTTTGAAAAAAAAAAAAAAAAAAGATATTTTTCAAAAATGGTCGAATTGAGTTCGGGAAATTTCAAAACGTGTAACTTTATCGAAAACCGAAAATCTAAAACTTTTCTGAATCTTATATATTTTCTACTTATATACGCAGAGGAAAGAATAATAAATCCACATTAAAAAAAATAAAAATAAGTAGTCAATTTCACTTAATTAAAATGCAAGGAAATCTCAAAACGTGTAAATTCATCGAAAACCGGAAATCAAAAGTTTTTATGTATCTTCTACTTGCTTCTTCTACCCACAAAAGCTAGCAATAAAGACACTTTAAAAAAAAAAAAAGTAGCCAATTTCAGTTAATTGAAACGTAAAGAAAGCTCAAAACATGTAATTTCAGCAAAAAACGGAAATCGGAATTTTTTCCGTATCGTCTACTTATACATGCAGCAGTTAGTAACAAATCCATTTTTCTTTTATTTAGTATATTAAATGAATATTTATTGTTTAAATATCACCCTTTGAAATGAAATGTTTATGTTTACATTCGAAACTGGAAGTTTGCCATTTTTTTTTCTGGAGTTTTGTGATTTTAAATTAAAATTTTATCAATTTTACGGAAAAAATAACTCGATTAACATAGAAAATCTTTTTCATGGCTCCATGGACAGACAGTGACGTCATCACTTCGCTTGCGTATAGTGATGCTACATTATACAAATTACTGTGTCTATGGTTCTATTTGAGCTTTATGAAATTGCCAGATTTAACAACTTTCTACTTTTAGGTATTTTTTAATGTAAAGGAATACGTGTATAAAAGGGAAAAATGGGGGAAAATGCATAAAAATAAACGTATTTTTAAATATCTTCTTGACATCGTAAGAAAATAATATTTGTATTCGCACCTTTCGACTAACCATACCTTTCGAATGTTACCATTTTCAACCCTCTACTCCCATAATTAATATGTTAAAAAGGGACAACAAATTTTATGCTTGCCTATTAATATATAGATATCTAAAAACAGAAATCAGGAATAGCCAAGGTTCTGTGATATTACCTTTATATTATTTGCATTAGCATTTATTTTTATAGATTCTTTTTTCTTTCAAAATTTCTGGTGTAAAACATTTTTTTTTTCTTCTGAATTTTGTACGACCTTAATTTTATTTTTTCTAAATTTATAGATAACCCTCTAACGCGTTTTTTGTTATAACTGTATGAAACCTAAATATACAGTATACAAACTATATACTTTTCCGCACAGCCCGACTCCCAGGAACTGAGTATTGCCATTGCAAACATCAAAGTTGGTGCTCATTTTAATATGTAAATGACCCCTAAATCCAACTTTCACGTCAATTTCGAAAAATAGACTTAATTTCCTGTTGAATGATATATATTAGATTTTTCTGCGTCGATTAATAACGAAATAACACCAGGTGTTGAATTTATTTTCCTCGACTGTACAATTGCCTAGAATTTACGAGACTTAATATCATCATATCATGATAAAGTACTTATGGTTTTGGTTTCCTTAAGAACAACATCATAAACTTCGACAGAAAACAATATTGCACTGTGGTTAATGTCAATTTTTCACTCAAATCCGAACAGTTTTCATTAGTTTTCGCGTCTTTTTTTTTTTTTTTTTTTCCTGATATCAATGCCGTAATTCTTTTTGGCGGATAAAAAGCTTTAGACAATCAAATGTATGTTCTTCTTGATAATGCTGGGACTATGATCTATGCACGGAAATACAAATTAAATATAAAATAAATAAATAAAATGAATTTTGTACTGTTATAGTTTAATCTTTTAAATACTTCATTAAAAATAACATGTTTTAGAATTTTATTGCTCTTATTCACGTTGAACAACTTCTGATATTTTTTTAAATAGAAAAAAATGTAGATACATGAACAAAAAAAAGAGAGAGAGAGAGAGTTTTACATCTTCTTTCCTGATTTCAGTCTAAAAAAAAAAAAATCTGGAGTGACTCCACTTGACTTTCCGAACATTAAGTAATTAACGGTTTTTTAAATAAATTAAAGTAAGAGAATTAGTTAAATAAGCAAAAGTAAAAATTATGATGGGGTACTTCAGCATTTTTTCCATATAGTATGATGTTAAATTCAACGCTATTCTAATTCAAATAATTTCAGCCCATAGATCATAATGATAAAGATCGCATTCGTTGCGTTCCTGTAAAAATCTGCTAGAGCTGTATTCACTAAAATTCACACAATTTATGTAACAGTGGCCTATAATATGTATATAAATTTTCAGCTCAATCGGATAAGGCATTTAGACGCTATCACACTTTTTAAAAAAATTGGGCCCTTATGCCATAATGATAAAGAATTTTTCGTTGTGTAACTGTTGAAAAGCTATAAGTACTAAAATCTCGAAAATTCATACAGTCTGTGTGACAGTGATCTATAACGTGTATACACACACACACACACACACACACACACACACACACACACATACACCACCGTAAAAATAGCAAAAATGATTTCAAGGGACCTCAAAACGTACAGGTACATCAAAATCTCAAAGTCTGATTTTTGTCATAGTTACAATACTTTCCTTACATAGAATGTTCAGAAAGTGATATTAAATTGATGCTACTTTAAAAATGGACACACACAAAATAATAATAATAATAATAAATAAATAAATAAATAAATAAAATAATAATAATAATAATAATAAATAAAATAAAATAAAATACGTTTAAGTGATTAAAATAACAATTTAAATATTTAAATAAAATGCATGATGTAAAAAAAAAGTAGTAAAAATAAAAGAATGCAAAATATAAATTAAAAATATTTTATCTTCATCCATTCAAAATCTGGAAAAGTGCATTTCAACCAAATTTATTATCAGTTCATGGAGAAAAGTTAATATATTTTTGTTTCAAAGAATATTATACTAAGTTATAAAAGGTAAAATTTATGCAGTCGTATAAAATGAATATCATATTATAGTTATAAATCACTAAATTTTTCATATAAATTGAAAATAAATTTTACGCAGCAGACAAAATAGAGATTTATGGACATATAAAAATGTTTTAGTGTGAAGAAAAGTCCAAAATGGGCGATAATTCAAAGTGGTTTTGGACATCAATTATAATTTAGGCGGCATTTTATGTATTTGAAAGACATTTTTTTTTTTTATATATATACTCTATATACGCGTTAAAAATATAGATTTAAAATTTGCATCATTATCTTGTTTCACACGCTTTATGAAATTGAAGGTGTTATATTGTTTTAACTATTAAAAATATTTGTTAACTGCATTATTATATAAATAATTCAAATATTTTAAGTCAAAGAATGTAAATAAAATGCCTTTTATTAATTAAAAAATAAAAAAATAAATAAATTGTTCATACAAAATTGATTTGTAACCTAATGTACTTTTTACATAATTTCTGCCATTTTCAGCAACACGTGTTTCAAATTTGATAGGTTTTTATGTATATATATATGTTACCGATAAAGTGCAGAAATCAGTTAATCTCCAGATTAGCTAAGTAATCTGCACATTAACTACGGTGATCCATTAAAGTTCTGAAAATTGTTTCATTTCTCAAATTACCTAGGTAATCTGCGAATCAGCTAGATAATCTGCACATTACCGACTAGACACTCGTTAATATTCACATTACCTACTAGGCACTCGTTAAAGTGAAAAAAAGATCTTTGGTGGAACAACAGCAACGTTTCTGTTCGCTTAAATTAACTTTTGTTTATTTATTTTTTGATATATAAAGAATCAAGTTAATACAATCGAACAATCAACACATTAGTTGATAGAATCAATCATCAATCAATTGAAAAACTACAATATAAAGAATCAAACAGTTTAAAATATTATTACAATTAAGGAAATTGAGATAATATTTATTTATTTTTAGTACCTAAAGAATCACGTTAATACAATCAATCAAACAACAAATTAGTTGATAGACTCAATCATCAATCAGTTGAAAAACTATAATACAAAGAATCCAAGTGTTTAACATATTATTACAATTAAGGAAATACATTTGCGAAACATACAATAAAATTCTGCTTACTTGTAGTGCAATCTAAAGTTTGGTGGCACTTTGAATTACATAGCAATTCGTTTTTGCGACAAGCACATCTATTTGTGGTACACTATATTTGCAGTCACATTTTTTGAAACCCTGGCCGGTACCAAGAGATTGTTTAATTGCTGTTTGGCGTAAAGATATTTTTTACAGCAGGGACATCTTCTTTCGTTAAAAATCTTTTTTTGCAAACACTGGAATTCACAACTTGCATACAATTGTTTTAAAATACCCGAATTAGTACCAAGTTTATAAAAATCAAAATTCGACAACGCTGTACCGACTGAAATAGGGGTACCTTGGGGGGGGACTCATGTCAAAGTTGGGCCTGGGGGGGGACTCATGTCAAAGTTGTGCCTTGGGGGGACTTCATTCAATAAATCCCCATTCAATAAGCCGACTGAAATAGGCTCTTAGCACTATTAAGAGTGTATTATAAAAATTCGACAACTGTACCGACTGAAATAGGCCTCTAGCACTAATAATCTGTTTTACTAAGAGATTCGTGTTTGCTTGCATGCTTGAAGCTAAATTTTCTACTTTTAAAATAATCACAACAGAAATTCACGTGCTAACAATGAGAAATATAATTTGAAAACAGAATTAATTAAACGGCTACACACGTCGGCTACACGCAGGTAGCCGACGCAAATTATGACAAATAATAAAGAAAAGCAACCTGCGGCGACCAGAAACCAAAAATTGTGGGAGGGGGGAAGGAGTAGGGAATGGAAATGAGAGGAGCGAAATATAAACTAAAAGTGGAAGGAGAGGGGGAAGAAGAGGGGAAGGGAAATAAGAGAAAGAAACTTTTGAACTTTAACGATATAGAAGCCGTTAATATGCAGATTACCTAGTTAAAATGAGGAAAACTTGATTCCGCACTTTAACGGACCATTTTAGATGATCTGCAGATTAACTAAGTAATCTAAGCATTAACGGATTCTGAGATTTAACGGTAATATATATATATTTATATATATATATATATTTCTTTATTTTTTTTACAGATAAATATTAAGATGTTTTCTTTGCAAAATTTATAATAAAATAAAAAAAATATATATAATATATAAATATTGTCAATGTAAATTTTATTTACTCATCTAATGTTCTGAAGTTAATTTCACACAAAGCTATCAGTATTTGCAGTTCTAAAATCATTTTTATGACTTTTGTGTTAAATTCGAATTTATTCAAGAGTTTTATTTTCTGGAATATGCCTTTATTTTGAAACTTATTTATTAAATTAATATTCGGCCTTTAATTTCATACAAAGGTAGTTCTAGAACAATTTTTATGACTTTTTTTATGAAAGTTGAACTTAATAAAAAAATTTATTTTCTGGAATATGTCTTTATTTTAAATAGTAAACATTTGATGACATTCATTAAGGTAAACATTTCTGTTAAATATACTTATGAGTAATGCCATGTAAATGTAGCGGCGAGCACATACCTCGATATAAGTATTTTCTAACAGCGATCAATAAACTATCAATCACAAAAATATGCAGTAAGATTAAGATAAAGGTTAGTGTACTGTGAAAGATTGTGCGTACTATATTATATAAGTTGCTTGGTTGGGTTTATCAGGGACGCATCCTTAAGAATGTGATGAGGATACAATATTTCCTCATTCTGTTTGACTAACCATGGCTCCCTGCGATTCAATAGAATTGAATCGCAGGGAGCCATGGACTAACACTGCATCATGTCGTGGAATTAACTTTATGCTTCAAACTATCTTTAAAGTTATATAACATTTTAAAGATATCCAATAAGGACTAGTCTTGTTGGATGTCTATGTAAATTTTTTTCACCGTAAACTCTGTAAACAGTTCTTTTTTTTTCAGCTTTTTGCATTTCTACACTCAAATTGAGTGATTAAATTCTATTAAAAGTCCCATATTCTTTAATTATATCCACAAGTTCAAATACATATAAGAGGATATAAATGTGTTAGATGTCGTAGTAAAGTATGAATACAATGAATTCTGCAAAGGATTTATTTTATTATATCTTTTGTATTCCTTTTCGTTTTGAGAAATTAAAATCCTTCTTCTTCTTCTTCTTTTTTTAAACATAATCAACATATCAAAGACATCCAGTAAGGAACAACCTTGTTGGATATTTTTCTAGATTCTCTTAAAAATGAACTCTGGTAAAAATTCATTTTATTGCGTTTTTTTAATTTAAACACTCGCTCTCACGGATTATTATTACGTTCTTTTTTTAATCTCATATTCTTTCTTCACTAATCATTTTTCCAGACTCTTTTGAAAATTAATTTATACTAGTCCTGAATACCACATTTTTCCTTTTTGATTATCTCTACTTTTTATTTATCTTATTTTTAACTATATTAATTGAAATTATTTTTCTTTGTGGCAACTGTGACGTCATATATATTGTCAAATTATAATTTTTATCTCTATTTACAAATATATTGTTTCACCTTCGACATTGCACTTTATATGTTCAAATTTATACATTTGTGGCGGTGAAATTTAAATTTTATTTCTGCCAAATTTCTTTTTTAAATGCATCCAAAAATAGGATAAAGAATAAGATTCGGTAAAAAAATTAAACACTTGAAGGAAATGTAAATATACATGTTACATTTCTTTAAAAGTAATTAAAAACAGTTAATATTTAATGTTCTGTAATTAAGAAAAGATCACGTTAACAGAATTAATTTAACGCCTGAAACAACTCAAGTAATTACCTGAAAACTTTGCGATAAAGACTACATTGCGTTTCTTGATGATACTTTTATTGCATATATTTGTTTGGAATAATAATCTTGGAAGTAAAATTTTATAAAATAGAAAAAAAATAATAATAAATAAATAAAGAGAATCCATATTTATGACTCTATGTCAATTTGTCAACTTGTCAATTTGTCTTATATTATTTTTATACAGTTTGTTTAACTATCAATGCTTTTAATATATTTATAATCCCATATTCTATAATAAATAAATAAATTTATTGTACTCCCTCTTTTTTTTTTTTTTTTTTTAAACCCATTTAATAACATTTATTTATTTGCTGTGAAACAGGAAATATGTTATAAGATATAAAAACCTACTGCTTAATATATGATCATTTTAACCATTTAGATGCTATTCATCTCCAAACGAACCATATTCCAAAAACATGATTTAAGTGAATTTGCATAAATTATTAAAAAATAATGAAATGTCTCGAAGCATAATTTTTAGAGAGATATAAAAGAAAAAATAACAGGTTGTAGAAGATCGAGAAATCTAGATAATGTTAAATATAAAAATGTATCGAATCCTGTAGAGGGTGTTTATAAAGTCCCGGACCCAATTTGATGTTTAAGAACTCATAAAATAATGAAGATATAAACAAACTTATGGCATTTATTGATGGAATAACTCATATATTTTCTTTTCAGGTTTGAATATCTTTACTTTTGTAAATATCGTCTGAGCGTGTGGTTAATTTCAGATAATTTCATTTTCCAGTCTAAATATCTGTCCTTTCATGTTTCTGGCATTGTTAATCGCCATAATGTGCACATATGGGTATCTGAAAACCCCCATGAATACCGTGAAGCACAAAGGGATTCCCCAAAGGTTAATGTGTGGTGAGGACTAATGCACGACCGAGTCATTGGGCCTTTCTTTTTTACAGAAAAGACGGTCTCATCAGCCGTATACTTAGACATGTTGGAAAACTTCGTATATCCCTAACTAGAAGATTTTCAGCCACATGTCTTTTTGCAACAAGATGGTGCACCACCTCATTGGGGTACCATCGTTCGTAGTTCTTTGAATGACCATTTTCCAGGAAGATGGATTGGGCGAGAAGGTCCAATTCTTTGGCCACCCAGATCACCTGATATAACGCCGCTGGACTTTTTCCTTTGGGGATTTGTAAAGGACAATGTTTACAGGAGGAGAGTGTCGAACATTGATGAACTAAAAGTCAGAATTACAACCGCAATAGCCTCTGTGGGTGCCGACATGCTTGCCGCTACCTGGCGTGAAATTGACTACCGACTTGATAGTCTCCGTGCGACGAAGGGGGCACACGTGGAAGTTCAGTGACAAGGGTCATGAAATTTTTTGAGTCTATCTAACCATTTATGTTATTAATTATTTATCTATCTTTATTATTTTATGAGTTATTAAACATCAAAATGGGTCCGGGACTTAATAAACACCCTGTATATTGTAATGTTAAAACTCTAATCACATACAAAATTTCTCTTTTATTAAAATACGATTAAAAAGATAGTCATTTTTGATACAGAAATGGGACTTTTTTTTAACTTAAGTTAATGTTTGAAGAAAATGTCTGATGCGAAAATATTTTAAATTTAGTCATTTGTAGAATTAAAATTTTAATTTCTCTGCGATGATCTCTTTTAAGTACATAAAAAAAAAAAACCCCTTAAATTATAAGATTTGGAGAAGGGCGTTTTTTCGCTATATGTGGAAATGTAAATAATATGTTACATTGTTTAAGAGTGATTAGGAAGCATTAACATTACTTGTTTTAAAATTAAGAACATTACGGAATTTATTTAATGCATGAGTCAGCCGAAGCAAATACTACCTCCATTACACCGAGTTTCTTAATGATGATTTTATTTCAAGGCGAACATTATTTATAATAATAATGTATAAAAGTACATTATTACTGCTTTACTAAAAATACTTTAGTTACATACCATGTTAGGAATTTAAAGCAATTACTGTTATTTTACATTTTATAAAGTTAGTTTAACTTTTAATATATTTTAGATATAAAGACCGGATTATTTTTAGACAAAACGAAATTTTACCGGATCAGGAATTGTAACTGGGTCTATGGCTTTATGCACCAACTCAACCGGTCATTATCTAGCAGATACTCTTAGCTTACTTAAAAGTTAATTAAAAATTATTCATAAAACGAATATTGATTAGCTACTATATTCAATGTATGAAATATGTATTTTTGCGTGATGTTTGGGTAAATTATAGCTCGTTATTTTTATCATTGCTAGTTAAATTATTATGGTCATTTTGTAGTCATATTAACTTATTTATTAGATGCGTTTTTGAAAATAAATAACGCAGATTTTACTGAAGCATGAATAACAAGATTTTATTATTGCACGTAATTTAATAATCGCAAAACTTCAGAAAAGATAAGCATAAAAATAAAGCTGATCTTCCTTGTGACCCACCAGCAGATCATAATATTTAATTTTATTAGTATGGAGGACAATTAGTCTCAGTCTATGAGTAAAATGTTGTCGCCAGTTTTACGATGGTTGGACATTTATCGAAATCGAAAATTTATCGAAAATATAATTGAATAATTTGAAAGCAATGTTATAATTTGAAAAAAAAAAAAAAAAAAGAAAAACTAATAGTAAATAACTGTACTAAACTAAATTCTCCTTTTGCAAGAATTTCATCAAAATCTTTTTTTTTTTTTTTTTTTTTTTTTAAATAAAAAGAAAAGAAAAGAAAAGAAAATTAATAATAATCATTATCGAAACGGATAGTATCGAAAAAGTTGAAGAAACCTTTTTTTAGACAAAAATACATAATTTATTTTAATTTTTATTTGTTGCCAAAAAAGTTTACGAGTTGATTTTAAATTTCTTTGAAATGAAAAGAAATTCTCGCGTAAATATTAAAATTTACATAAAACTTTGTAAAAAAATTAAACTTGCAGGGTAAAATTGACGTCATTATAGCTCTAAAGGTATTTATTTATATTTATACTTTTATATTTATACTTTATTTATTATTTATATTTATACTTTTCAGGAGGGGGATTTGTAATCCACGTATCGTCTTCATATACATTTGGTGCTTATATTCTAGTGCTTATACCACTGGTAAATTGCTTTTTTTTCCTGCAGGTTTCTATTTAATATAGATTTCTTGAGTCGTGATTGCATGGGATTAAAAATTTCGGCAGACAACGTGTTAAGGCATTTTATTTATAAATTAGATAACACTCATGCATAACTATCATAAACTATACCCACTATTAGAACGCATACATAAATAAATGTTAATTATACATATATGCTACTACTCATTTAAATAATATAGGACACTTCAATGTGGTTTTCACGTAGTTGTTAAATTGCTACCATTTATTTCAATACGCCTCCGATTTTTTTAATTTTCCATCAAATGCATGTAATATAGGGCACTTTAATGTGGTGTTCACGTTGTTGTTGTTTGTAAAGTTGCTACCATTTATTTCTGTATCAGACACTGACCGTAAGAAGGGCAAATACATTGTTTACTTAAAAAAACAGTAGTATTTTAGTAAAATATTTATAACTTATTTTATATATACTGATCGCAAATAATTTTTACGTTTAAATTTAGTTTATAAAGTAAAAATATTAAAAAAAAAAAAAAAAAAAAAACATATGAGAATCCTATATGTATCTATCTACATATCATTCCGTGTTTATTCCATTACTTTATATTTCTTACTAAGAGATACTTTTTATGAAATACATCTATTTATCTGATTCTGCAGATAATATATCAGTATACTTAAATGTTCTAAAAGAAAAAGACTTAAATATGATATATAAATATTGAACTAAATTCATTTTGTGTAATCTTTTGTTTCCTTTTAATAAGAATGTTATCAAATATATCCTGACGTAGCTTTTCTGTTTTGCTGACAAAAACCACGTTCCAGATTAATTTCGGGATTCCCTTTACTTTTTCGTACAATCTCGAAAATCTAAAGATAAAATAGCAGAAGAAAGATTGTAAAGAAGATATCTTTCGAATAATTGAGCTAAAATTCAGTTTTTAATCTAAGATTTAACGTTCAGTATATTATTTAGGACAAAATATTTCATATAACAATTTATTGTGTACTTTTTACTATTATTATCTTTTGATAAAATATTGTTCTTTTTCAAATTTTATATTTTATAATTAAAAAAAAAAAAAACTAAATAGATATTTAAACATTTTAAAAATGTATGATAGTTAAAAAAAATATCTAAAATATCTAAAGTATTATATTATGCCTATATTTTTAAAACAAATTTAAAAAGAAAATTTCCCTATTATTTCATTTTATATGAATACCATTTTGTTTTATTATATTGAACTTTTAATCCTTATAAGGAATAACAATATAAGGTGTTTAGGTTGGTTGATGTTTATTTTTATCTCTTTTTAAATTTTTTACGTTAGTAGTATATCAACAATTTTGAAAATGTTGATCCTTTATTTACGCCTCTACATATTTTAAAAAATTATATGCAAAACTATAACTAATGCTCAAACTGAATTTTATTGCATTTAGATTTTTATATTTCAGCGTTTTTATTCTGAAAAAATGCTCTTTTGGGTTATCCACATGATTTTGAAAAATTTCTTTAATATCTATTGGTTTAAAAAATTTCAGTCAAATATATATATAAGTTTCTCTTCAAAATAAAGGAATATTTAGAGAAACTAACTTTATTTAGTAATATCAATTTATTAATCAGAATTTAAATACATTACGTCTATGGGCGAAATTTTTGGTAGTTACTTTTTAACATCTATACGCTGAACTAAGCAAAAAGAAATGAGAGCATATATATTTTTTTAAGCATGTAAACAAGTTTTGTGCATAATACACTATGAAAATCATCCATCCATCCATCATCCAAAAAATTTATTAATGACAGTACGTAGTTATTCAAAAATAGTAGTTATTAATTCAAAAATAGTAGTACGTAGTTATTTGAAGCACACTTCTCTGTTGCAATTTCCATATTCAAATCATATGTATTATAAAACTTCTTTTTCTTTTCTTTTTTTTTTTCATGACTGAGGACTATTAGTCTCAGTCTACGGATTTTTACGATACCAGTTTTACGATAGTTGGACATTTATCGAAATCGAAAATTTATCGAAAATGTAATTGAATAATTTGAAAGCAACGTTATAATTAAAAAAAAAAAACTAATAGTCCTCCGTGCTAAACTAAATTCTGCTTTTGCCCAGAATTTCATCAAAATCTATTTTTTCATTTTCATTTTTTTTTTTTTCTTTCTTTTTTTTTTTTTTTTTTTTTTTGGAAAAAGAAAAGAAAATTAATAAATCAGTTTCGAAACAGATAGTATCGAAAAAGTTTTTTTTTTATTAATAATTTTGAATTAGGAAATAAAAAGCGCGTGCACAAAATGAAATAAAGCATAAAATAAGATTTATAAATGAACAATATTTAAGCTCGTGGACTCAGTTCAACTATATAATAAGAAAAACTGACGACATTAGTCTAATGAGATTAACTTTTTTTTTATTTAATAACCTATTTGCCTAAAGTTAAAATTTCAAAAATTAGTTTTTGACAGTACATAATTAAAAATAAAATCCTACATTTTACCATAACCAATTACAGAAATTTGGTTAGCTATATTTCATTCACATTTAAGTAATAAGCTAAAACTTAGAAAAGCTTACCATAAATATATGTTGCAACTAAATTTGCCTAATCAGTATCATTTTTATTTTATTTTATTTATTTATTTATTTTATTTTTGTGCCTGTGTGGTGTGTTAAAATATACATTTTATTTTCTAGGAATGAAAAAAATCGTATTTTAAAAATAGTTTTGCTGTATAAGGTCGCTATATAATAATATAAAATATGTATTAAATTTTCTTTTTCTTTTCTTCTTATCATCCATTTTTTTTTCATTTTGTCAATAACTGGATGTTTAAATCTCCTTTTGATTTATTTTCAGTTTCATATATTATGCTTTACAGGATATACGTTCAAACTGATGGAGCGCTGAAATAGAATTATTTTAACGCTTCAATGACTTTACTGCCTATACACACATGTATATGTAAATCAATATCAATATTTGACATGGAATGTGAAACTCATCACACAGGTTTTGAGGTAACTCAAGCAGAGAAAAACTGATGAAGCACGTTTTAGTCTATTCAGTTTTAGAATTGCAAAAACACCTCATGCAAATCCGTAAAGTAGATATATATATAATATGATTATATATTTGTAAAGTCAACTGTTTATTTAAAAAAAAAAAAAAGAAAAGAAAAGAAAGAAAGAAAAGAAATAAACTGTAAAAGGATAAATTAAACATACATATTTTATTGCTTAACTGCTTATAAAACACATAAATTTTGTAAATATATTCAATAAATTGAAAAAAAAAGTTATTTTGGGATAAAAATAACAAAAGCACTGCTTTCTATACGACAACAAAGGGAATTCCAGAATGTAGTATGATTGTCGCATATACATACGATAATGTCTTGACAGACCAATCGCAAGTATAAATTATTTAGACTCTAACAAGAAAACGTTCTTAAGCTAAACTCATAGAATTCAACGAAAAATTACAGGTGATTGTAGATGGCTCAAAATATCTACGGTGAAAAAAATAGCTGCTTAATTGCAACGGAAAAGCGGTAAAAAATTAATAAAAGTTAACATTTTTAACGTTAAATACAACCCTATTTGGCGAGGGTGCAGAGAAAAGCGCCAAGTTCTTATATGAACTGCCCATGCCTCCTCCGTACCAGTTTAACCCATATTTCACCATCGTCCTAAAAATAGGACACCAAGCATAAGTGTTATTTACATAAATTCTTTTGAATATTTTAATTCAAATTAAACGCGATATATTATTTAAAAGTCCAATAAATACATATGTGTCTTTATCGTTAGTTTAAATTAACGATACATATATATATTTTTATTTTTTAAATGACGATTATTGAAGATTTATTCATTAAATTATCAACACATTATTATTTAAAAAGGTTTTACGTTCTAAAATAACGGACATATAAATTTATTCAGGTAATATTCTACACTTTTGTACTGGCAAAACAATTATATCTATATCTATATCATTATATAAAGCGCAAAAAATTGTTTGTTTGTGGAGGGTAATCTCTGAAACTACTGAACCGATTAAAAAAATTCTTTCACTGACCGAAAGCTACAGTATGCCATATTGTTATAGGCTATATTTAATTTTGATAAAATAAATTTTAGTTTAAAATCTGAGCATTTTAATTAAAATCCCCATAGAAGCCGTAATAGAAATGGAAATAATGAAATATTAAAAAAATTAGCTGCTGCCAACATAAAAGAAACATTTACATATTCATTTCGTTTTTAAAATATCTTGACGTGAAAAGAAAAGAAATATATTTGCACGTGCATTAAATTGAAATTCATATAAAGCTTTTTTAATTGTTAAACTTACACGTTAAATCTGACGTCATTATAGAATTAAAAGTGTTTATTTTTCTAATAATTTAATTTGATATGATATGATATAATATCTAAGCATCAATGTTTAAACCGCGGAGTCTTTATTACTCCGTGGTTTAAACTGATGTGTGTAAACGAAATTGGAATTTAAAAATAAATAAATAAATAAAATTAAATAAAGTAAGAAATTCTATTTTATAATATTATTTATTTTAATTTATAATTGTTGCCAAAAAGATTTACGAATTAATTTATTTTTAGACATATAATAAAATATATTTTCACGCGAACAATAATATAAAAAGTGAACTGGATTTTTTGTAAAAAAATAATAAAGATCGAGGAAAATTATTTCTCCATTTTAATCCCCATATTTGGATATAGATATGTATTAGTTATCATGTGCATCCGTTAGATTAAATTGTTTTTGTTGTAAAATTGATAAAATTGGAATTTTAAATTTTCAAAACTCTAGAAAAAAAAAATGGCAAATTTCCATATTCGATTGAAAACATAAACATTTCATTTCAAAGGATGATATTTACACAATAAACATCCAACTAATAAACTAATTAAAAGGGAAAGGATAAATATTCTATCATAATTTGAAGTCAAATTTGTTTTCAAATGTCTAAATAAAGTATCTGATATAATATACTAATATGTTGCAGCGGAATAGATTTGATATCCGTCATCCCTGGCAGAAAAAAAAAAAAATATCGCCAAATTATCTGGCGAATATAATTTAATTCCTTTCAAAAATCATGGTTATTTTAAAAACTTACATTAAGAGTGTAACGAATAATATGAAACAATATTTCGTACAATACATATTACGAAAATATACATCTGGCATGTATATTTTCGTATTACGTTTTTGATCGCCAAATACAAAAAACGCCAAGGGTGACAGTTTTGAAATTTAAAATTAAAATTTTGTCAATTTGACAGCAAAATAACTCAATCTAACGCATGCATACAATAACTAATACATATCTATACCCAAATATGAGGATTAAAATCGGGAAATAATTCTTCTAGAATTTTAATGAAAAAAAAAAAAAATCCAATGAGCGATTAACATGGAAAATCTTTTTCTTGCATCCACGGGCGGTCAGTGATGTCATACTTCGCTTGAGTATTGAGATGTTTAAATTTATTTGGCGACTATTTTTAGCAACTAACAGTTATGGCAAGTAGCTCAATATACATAGCGCATACAGCCATTACTGAAATGTAAATAGCATTTTATTATTTGAGTTACATTATGTTGACTGGAAACCTATTTAATATACCTATGCTCTATAGCTATACTAATATAAAAAAAAGAAAGGTTTATATGCATATGTAGAGAACGATCGCTAGAACTAAAAAGCCGATTGCTTTTTTTTTTTTTTTTTTTCTTTCAATAATCAAAAGTTACACTGTCTCTCTTTAAGTACTAGAAGCTATAATAAATTTTGGTAAAATAAATTTTTAATTAAAATTTTGAATATTTTAATTGAAAACAAAGCATAGATTTGATATCTATCGTCATTGGCGATTTTTGTATTTGGCGATCGAAAATGTATTTGGCGATACGAGATGTATGTGTTTACTTCAATTACCCTACTACCGTAGGAAGTGGAAGTATTGTATAGGTTTTGGCAATTGGTCAGTGTGTGTGCAGGGGTCGATCCAGGTTTTAATTTTTGGGTCCCTTTTTTGTGAAAAACTAAATCTTTTTGTGAAATTTTTATTTATTTTTGTGAAATATAAAATAATTTTGTGAAAAAGTAAAATATTGTGTAAAATCTTCCGTTTTTACAATCACTTTATATAATGTTTAATATCAAGTTAATAGAGTCTCGGTGAGCCAAATTAAGGCATTAATTAAAAATAATACTGAAAATATGAAAACATTTAATAAAAGAATCATTTTTATAAAACAAAATCTTGTGAAGGGACTCATTTTATAAATTTGAATTTTGTGAAGGGTCCCTTTTTACGGATTTGAATTTTGTGAAGGGTCCCTTTTTATGAATTTGAATTTTGTGAAGGGTCCTTTTTTATGAATTTGAATTTTGTGAAGGGTCCCTTTTTACTATGTGGAATTTTGTGAAGGGGCCGCAAAAGGGACCCAAATTTTGCCTGGATCGACCCCTGGTGTGTATATGTGCACATGTGTGTGTAATCTTCTGGCTGTCATATCTCCAAAACTAATAAAAATAGAACTACTAAACTTCACAAGTGATTCAGGTCTGGTGTACAGATAAATTTTCCGAATTTTCGTGAAAATTGAAAAACCGGAATTGGGTCATCGAAAACCAGAAATGGGAGCCTAAGCCCATATTCAAAAACACCTCTAATGATTTTCTTCAAAGTTGCTATATAAATAATATATTAGATGCCGTTTCGATTGAAAAGTTGCTTAGTTCAGGAATATTGATAGGCGTCCTCTATAAACAGCTCAATTTCAGACTTCGCAAGTGCGTTCCTTTAAAAACGCCTGTACGGATTTTTTTCAAACTCGCCATGTTAACTTCCTATTAAATATCCTTTTGTATGTAATTATTGTTTTTAGGTCAATAATTGAGTATGTTAAGTTTTGGTAAAAGTTGGTATCTCAAAAACGGCTGTAACGTATTCTTGAAATTTTTTTCTTTAATCCAATTTAGATAACCTTTCTCAAGTATTACGTGCTTATTACAGGAATATTAACGGTCATCCTGATTAGGTAGTTCAGTTTTAGATCTCGGAAATTCGTGTTTAAAAAAATAACTATCTATTTTTTTCCCCTTATTTTTTAACTCGCTATGCAAACTCTGTTGTATGTGTCTTTATACGTGTATCAAGTTTCTCTTACTCGAAAATCTCAAAAAATGCAAGTAATATCTCCAAAAAATTGTATATACTACGTGTAATAGTGGGTAATGGAAGTCGTGTGGTTGTTTCACACCAGATTCTGTAATAGTATATATTGTACGAATATTGTTTCATATTATTGATTTCTCCTTTAATATACATTATTAAAATAATAATCAATTATGGAAAAAATTAAATATATTTGCGAAATGAAAAAATAAATAATAATTAAAGCTATTATGACGTCAATATTATCAAAAACATTTTCATGTCATAGGTTTATTTTTCAATATTTTTTATTCATGAGTAAAGAAATGTTTCTTTTTATGAAATAAATAAATAAATAAATAAATAGCATTAAGTAAAAATTGCCAACATTTAACAACTAATTAAAAAAAATAATTGTAAAATTATATTTTGACTTTCCAGTTAATAATATTGCCTGACTATAACATATAAACTGATATATTTCTTGATTTTTTACATATCAATCCATCTTTAACTAAAATTTGTTCATCAGTGCGAAGCCGGACGGGTCAGCTAGTAAATATATATAGAGAGACGGTCTGTTTTCCTTATATTTCCGACTGTCCTAAACTATTGTCCTATTTTTAGGACATACTGTACCGATTAAGCTAATGAAAAGTTGGTAAGTTTTTTGATGTTGTGTGTGTACATAGGCTTAAAGAAACATACATTGAAGATTTTATAAAGAAAAAAAATTATTATTTCAATGCTTGGTACGATATGGGTTAACACTGTTTCAAAGTCACTTTTTGATATTTTGCTTCCAAAGCTATTTGAAGTTCAGTCTAAACAGATATTGTTTGTCTAATCTGTATATTTTCTACCCATTTATTTGAAGTATATATTTGCGAGGTGCTACAAATATTCGTTTTTATCTAGTTTAATGCTGGAAAGACACTCTCATGATTTTTTTTTATATATCTCAATATTTTGGAATCTATTTGTTTAACGAAGCAGTGACTTTTAAATAGAAAATACCACCACATATTAATGTGTTCAATGGGGTGTGGATGCTGTATCGTGAATTCTCCTCTTAAGGGATGAACACCGATTTTTCAGAAGCCGAAGTCAATGTAAATAATAATAATAATAATAATAACAGACATTTTAAACCAACCTGAATCTATTTGCGACATGTTTAACCATCGCTTTCCCAACATCAAGGCGTTACTGCAAAAAAAAAAAAAAAAAAAAAAAAAAAAAATTGCTTTCAGGTGTCGCTTGGCACGTTTGGCGAAAATTACCAGCACCATGCCTTTTTGTATCGTTTAAAACAAATCGTCGTGCAACATTCCCCTAGTTACGTTTGCTATCGCTGGCGAATTAGCGCACTTTTTGAATGAGGCGGGCTTAACTAAATCACGACTTCAAAATGGGGTCAAAATGACCCTATCTTGGGGAAGCGAGGGTTAATGATGACGCGGAAGACACGTTAGATTTTGAGCTACCAGTTGATGAATGTGATTTGGAGGAATCTTAAAAACGTCAGTTTTCCAGAATTGATGCTAACTGGAAGGTTCTGGTAACCCCGATTCCATTTACAACATCGTTTGCTTTTCAGAGGATGAATTTCCTATAAGTTCTTCTAACACCTGTACCAATTTCATAGAATTCTATGAGTTTAGCTGAAAAACGTTTCCTTGTAAGCAATTACGGTGCTTCTTAAGACATTTTTGACCACTATTATTTAACACCATAGTTTTAATAAATTTCCTATTGAGAAAAAAGTCTGTAATTGACAATTAGAATCTAAATTGAGGCTTTAGTAAAAATTGTTCCATGTCATCCTTAGAAATTCTAGTCCCCTTTCAAAGGGAGTTCTAGATACCCCTATTAGAATTCCAGAACATTTGCCTTATTATCAAGGGGTCAGACTTATTTAAAAATCTTTGTAAATAAATGCTAATTTAAGAGGCGAGTTTTTGCAACTATAATCTTGGTATATAACACAGTTCTAGAAAATCAACCAAGAATTTCTCGTTATACAAAGGATTCTTAATATTCAGAATATTGTTTCACCATCTAGAAATGTATAGACAAGAAATTCTCGATCATTTAGTCTATTTAGCTTATTGGTGTACCTTATACGTATAGCTCAGAAATCAACGTTTCTAGTTTAGGTATTTAGAAAGCAACTACTTATTCGTTCTATTTGAAAGCAGTATATACATATTTTTTTTTCCAGTAATGCAGAGCTCTAGATACCCCTGTTAGAAATCTAGAGCATTTGCCTTATTATCGAGGGCTCAGACTTATTTAAAAATTTCTGCAAATAAATGTTAATTTAAGAGGCGAGTTTTTGCAGATATAATCTTGGTTTATAACACAGTTCTAGAAAATCAACCAAGAATTTCTCGTTATACAAAGGATTCTTAATATTCAGAATATTGTTTCACCATCTAGAAATGTATAGACTAGAAATTCAAGATAATTTAGTCTATTTAGTTTATTGGTGTACCTTATACGTATAGCTCAGAAATCTACATTTCTAGTTTAGGTATTTAGAAAGCAACCACTTATTCCATCTGTTTGAAAGCAGTATAAATATAGTATCAGGTGGGCTGGCGAGCGGTTTAAAACTTTAAGAACAATACTAATTCTAATATTTACTTAACTTTTAATAAAGAATTAAAATATCTACATATTTACATAGATGCTAATGAGCATCTAGAATTAATTATCGAAGTAAATTCAGCAATCAAACAAGTCATCAAATTGATTATATTTCACGTAAACACATTTTGGTAATGTCCGTCGAAGTAGTACCTAATTAACTACGTTAATCACAAAACGAAAGTCATTAAAACGATACAGCCGTCAACACTGTACGCTTCGTCCAACCTCTTCCAAATCCGATCGTCAACTGAGCTTTCTCTGAAAGGTGCTTCGTCTGCCGGGGATGTGCGCACACGTCAGAGGTGACGTTTTCCTGACATCACTGCTACGTCATTCCACGCTTGCGGGCGCTCCGTCACATGATCAGCTGGCTACGGGAAAACAGAAACTAAACTGCCTTGGATTTCAGGAACGGCAAAGAGAAATCAAATAGCTTTAGCTTCCAATGCTAGGGAAGGAAGGTGCCTATATATATATATATATATATATATATATATATATTCAGTAATGCAAAATATAAAATTGCGTTACTTTCATCAAATTTAAAATAATATTTTTTTAATAATCATCCTTAAAAAGGCATTAAGAGAGATAGGAAATAAAAATTAAAAGTACATTTAGCTGAATACTAATTTGTAAATATTTTTAAATACCCTGAGAAAAAAAAAAATATACCTCATAGAACGAATAAATGGTCATTTTCTAAAATAGATTTCCAAGTTATGCGTATAAGGCAAACAAATAACCTGAATGGACGAAATGATCAAGAATCTCTAGTCTATGCATTTCTAGACGGTGAAACAATATTGTGAATACTATGAATATCATGAATCCTTTCTACTGCGCGAAATTCTCGCTTAATTTTCTAGAATTGGTTCATAAACCAAGATTATTGTTACTAGAACACGCCTTTTGCGTTCACATTTATTTGCAGAGATTTTTAAATACGTTTTACCTCTATAATACAGACAAACGCTCTAGAATTCTAGTAAGGGTTTCTAGAACTCACTTTATAAGGGGACTAGAATTTATAAGGATGACATGAAACTATTTTTACTGGAGCTATAAATTAGATTCTAGATGTCTGTTACAGAATTTTTTCTCAGTGTATAAATAAAAATTAAAAATAACCAATAATTAAACATTTTGCGGTTTTTGTTTTCTTCCTAAATGCGTAACAAATATGCATTATACTTTCCATTTATGTAATTTCTTTTTTAACCAGAGTAAAAATTGCTCAGTTTAAATACTTTATTTAAATTATTTTTTAAACTAAGTAAAAAAATTGAGTCCATTAATATCACACATTGCTATTGCTGTTCTTATGCATATTTCCCCCTGAAATTATGTAACAATTAGAAATATAGATAAATAAATGGTAATTTATCATTATATATATTATTTTAGAAGCCATGTCAAATAATTGCGTATAAATTTATAGTATTTGTTGAACATGTACTTGCTCCATAATATTTCAACATTGAAGAAAATTCCGAGCGATAACAAATTAAGCTTAAAATACTCTAAAACAGTAACGTATTCTAAAAGGATACATAATATATTAATATTTTGATGTGATTAGTAATTACAAGGAAATAACAACAGCTTTTGATTTTTGAAATTAACGTTACAAAAACTTTTGCTTTAAATAGTACTTTTCCAAATGAATCTTATGAAATTAGAAGTCAGATTCGTTATTCTTAGAGTTACATTTATCAAAAGAAGTCTACACACGTTTCATTTAATCTGAAAACAGATGCCGTTAATGAGTTTAGATAAGAGTCGAAAAATCTTCTTTATCCTAAGTAAGAAATAAAAAAAGAGAGACAGAGACACTAATCCTTGGTACAACGCAATAGTCTGCAGTGCTGCTGTTGAAATACAAATGAAAGAAAGATAGATTAAGAGCGGAAAAATAATTCTCTTGTAAGTACGAGATTTATCATTAGCTAAATATTGTTTGCGTTGCATAGTTCGTGTTAATATTAATTTAGTAACATTGATGTAATAAGTAAATACATTTATTTTAAGATAATGCTTACTTTTCAACAATATTTTTTACAATCAAAATTATTTATATTATTTTTTCTTTAATTTCTGTTACTTGAAAATTTAAAAAATACAAAACACATGTTACGTTACACCAAAAAAAGAAAAAGTGTTTATAAAAAACACTTCTGACATAAACTAATATATTAAGCATAATATATATATTGCTAGAATTTCTGGAAATGATTTTTATGTTATTGTTCATTTGTTGAATGTTTTATTGCCAACATTCTGCTATTAGAAAATAATAATAATAATAATAATAATAATGTTACAATAATTGTAGAACGCAGGAAAACACGTGATTCATTGTAAAAATCATCCAAAAAGATGGAAAATAGATATAGCCAGGAGTAATTTTATTAAAGATATGGAAAAAAAAACTACAACATTCATCTTTGTACCTGAATAACATAATTAATATTATTACTACAATTTGTTTACGTAGCTACAAACCTAAAATATTCTGCCAAAATATTTTATAGACATTGTGCTTTAAAGCTCCATCATTAAGAAATGGCTTTTGTGCTTTCCAGTTATTCGCTTCATCAGTTGCTGTAAATCCTGGAGAAGTAGAAGCACGACCTTTTTGTTAAAAATAAATAAATAAATAAATAAATAAATAAATAAGGAAAAAATGCAAAGGTTCGATCGGGGGATTTAAGTGACCCAGAAACCAAAGAAATATCGTTTTTTGAGCACGGTCAATCCGCGATGTGATAGATTATCGTTTATATACTGATTTGCGTTTTTATACCGATGTGGTAGGTCATAGTGTAAAAATCTTTTATTCTCAGTCTTTATTTTATTTTATTTTGCACGTTTCTATGGATGGTTGGATGGTTGGGTTTAACGTCGCACTAGTGCTGCGCAGATGGGCAATTGGCGACGGTCTGGGACACACCCCTAGAGGTGGTCCAGAGACATGCCATCACAATTTTGATCCTCCACGGAAGGGACACGTTTCTATGGAAAATGAACAACAATCATAATTTTGACTAACAGTGACTCCAGCGTTGATTTCGTAACCAGAAGATCTTTCGCTGTCACCAGGTAAAACTTGTATGAATTTGGTTTCAGGAGAAATTTGTTTCTACTTATTAAATCAATTACAGAATTTTCACTATGTTATCATTTGTGTTCCATTCAATGTGAAACGCATTGGAAACCTGAGTAATTCTCTTAAAGAATGTGTCATATGACTGAGAAAAAGTTCTGTGGCTGAAATCTAGAATCTAAATTGTGGCTCTAGTAAAAATAGTTCAATTTCATCTTTATAAATTCTAGTTCCCTTTGAATGCGTGTTCTAGAAACCCTTATTAGAATTCGAGAGCGATTGCTTATATTATCGAAGTTAAACTTATTTAAAAACTCTGCAAATAAATATGAATACACGAGGTGAGTTTTAGCAGGTGTTGGTTTATGACCCAATTCTAGAAAATCAAATGAGAATTTCTCACAATACGAAGGATTGATAACATTCATAATATTCAAAATATTGTTTCCCAATATAGAAATGTATAGGCTATAAATTCTCGATCATTTCATCTATTAAGCTAATTGGAGTGCTTTATAAGCCTAGCTCTGAGTCTATATTTCTTGTTTAGATATTTAGAAAATGACCACTTATTCGTTCTAAATGAAGGCGGTATATTTTTTTTTCAGTGTACTTGCAATGTTACTCGAACTTTACACTGTTAAATAGATGAACTATTTTTACACTGAAATGACTGTGTGAACAATTTTTACACTATTTGGTGTATAAGAGGTTACATTTGCGCGGACACGAACTGTGAATATTATAATCAAATTACTTTCTGTTTATTAGTTAATTTAAAATAATTCTATGGTTTGTAATCAAGTGAACATCATTTGTCAGATGTATTTAAATTTACATTAAAAATAAAATACTGCAGATTAGATCAAGATTTAGTTCATATATAAATATTTTTCGTGAGTAATGATCCACTCTCCTTTATGAACAGAGGAAATCTCAAGCTAAATTACTCTAGTATTCCAGAAAAAAAAATGGAAAATGGAAAATATACTCTCATTAGAAACAATATTGATGCCTAGACAAAACACTGCTTATATTTCTTTATTTATTACTTTTTGAGAAATGTGTATTTATGTTATGTTATATTTTGTGAAATCAATTTAAAGTTTTAAATATTTTTCTTCAAATTTTCATGTAACAAATAAACATATAACATAATTTTTTATTAATCAGTTTTAAGCAATTAAAAGAAATAATAATCTGAATGATCTACAGTATGTATTATGCCTTGTATGTATATAATATGCCCAGTAGTTGTAGTATGCCTTCATCGTTTGCGGAGATTTTTTATCTTTTTTAAGTACTTTATTATGATTTGAATTTATCCTTTGTCCTGATATCTGTTGTTACTTTTTTTCGAAATGAGAGTGGCGTATGTTAATTTTCTTTTTCAAAATACTGTAAATGTTGTAATGTGTTTTTATTATTATTTTAATCTATTTCAATAAGTTTCATTTACATATAAATGATGTTAATTTATATATATATATATATATATTAAGTTTTGAGAATAACTAATTTGAGAACTGTTTATTGTAAATTCATATGATCAAGTTTTATTAAATAATTTTAAATCCCAATTGAATCTACATTAATAAAACTTGTTAAGAATGTCGCATTTAAAATTCAGATGTACTAGCGAGGAATAAAAAGACAGGTAACAGAAACTAAATAAAATAATCTTCCTAAATTATACTGAAGACTGTCTAAAAATTATTTTTAAAACTGATGCAAACAAATAATAACTATTAAAAAGACGAATTAAAGTATTTTACTATTTATAAAACATGTAATGTAACTTGTTTTAAATTTAATTAATACTCACAGTTCATGTTGAAATTATATTATTGTTTATTACACATGCTGCTCTCGTATTATTACATATACGAGTTTAAATACGATATGTTTACTCATGCGTATTTTAAAGATAAGCTGGAATTTAAGTAAAATGTCATTCAACTAAAATTATGTAATTACTTTCGTCGCGCCGAATAATTACAGTTTCTCCCTTTTGCTGGGTAAGCGTTAAAGTTTCGCCGCGTTTGAACATACACATTTCCGTTGATAACATTTGAACTATTTTAAACGGTGTTTAAAGTATTCTTGTGAACCGGGAATGAGAATACTAAAAGAAATACAAAGCAGAAAATTTTTCTTCCTTAAAAAGTTTTTCAATCAATATAGATTGACATTTCCAATACATAATTGTAATATATGTAAGTATATATTACAATATTATGCATTACATATATGCTTTACAATACATAATTGTAATACATAATTGTAATATATGTATGTATAGTTAATTATTTAAAAAATATATATTTTAACTGAAATTTTTAAAAGAGACAATAAAATTTTATTTCAATTTAATTGATACTTAAAAATAAATGCGTTTTTCATTTTTGGAATAAATAGATTAAAAGTTTAACATTTGGCAGAATTACGAAGCCAAAAGGATTTTTCCCAGTATAAATAAATTAAAATTACTACAAGATTTTATAACACAATCTACGGTGGACAATTTTTATTTTAAATTAACTTTAAGTAAAGTATTCTAAATTGAAAATTTAAATTTAAGAATTAAAAACATTAATTCTTACCCTTTATCTATATTTGTAAATAAATAGTTATATACTTAAAGTTATTTTTATTTATAATTATGCAAGTTCCTAACAACATATATACGATAAATTAGGAGAGAATTGACCGTCTTTTGGAGAAGTTCGATTTCACCTCATTTTGCTCAGTAGCTATTACATTTACAATTTAAAAATAATCTATTAAAAAAAAAAAAAAAAAAAAAAAAACTTTTGAAATCCAAATTCTTAATGTATCGTATCACATAAATCTTTTCGAAGTTAGAATAACATTTAATTTGTAGAAAAAAATGTAACTTTTGAGTTTTTTAACCAAAATTGATGAAATTTGACCTGTGAGTTGGTCTTGTGTTGTTCAGGCTGTATATTAATTTTTGTGTTCGTAAAAGAAAATTTGAAAAAAAAAAAAAAAAAAAAAAAAAAAAAAAATTGAAAACTGCAATTTTCAATGTGACTTAATGAGTAGGAGATGTTTTCTTTTCACTCCAAACGGTTTCCATACAATCTTGTGCTGTTGCCACCTAATTTTAATACTTTAGTTAATTTTTAAAAATCTAATTGGCGATCGGTAAACTGTTTAATCCGTTGGATTCCGAAAAATCGCCCCTTTCATTTGGTATCTTATTTGTAACGATACGACTGATATTTCTAATTTAATTTCTAATTGTCTCACTTATTTTCCCGACATTCACAAACAAACTTACCTACGTACCGTTCCAGATGAGAGCAAGTACATAAAAGTTTACGGAAAATAAGAATAAATTACAAATAATTGGCTTTTAAAAAACATGAGCTAATTAAAACATGAGATAATTTAATCATGTGACAATAAATAAAAAATAAAAAATATATAGGTTTCAAGTTTTACATTTTTGGTTGAGGTAATTGTAACCGCAAATTACAATACCCACATACAGTAAGAGGTACATAGGTAAGTGTTAAATGAGTGACAATTTTCCTGAATCTGGAGCATTTTGAATTTTATAAATATCAGAACTCGTTGCAGGATTTTGAAAATTTCGGCACACCTCCACGAGCACTTCATACGTAAAATATTTCAACACTCCAAGAAAACCTGCATATTGAAAAGTAAAAGTCAGAATTGAGACAACAAAAAAAGAAAAATCTTGTAAAACTGATGCAGATGAGGTGCTTGGGATTAGTGCAACTGCCATGGTGTAAGCAAGTTACTCACATATTCTTTAAATACATCTAATTTAGTACAGAATTAATAAATATCCAATTTTAAATTAAAATAAATAACTTCCATTAATGATAGTAAAATTTCAGTAATAAATTCATTGATCTCCTTTTAAAAATATTGCAATATATATATATATATATGACGGATCTTAAACATCATTTAATTTTTCCTGTTCCCCAAAAGAATCATTTCTTTAAATTGTGCAATTTAGAAAAGATTGTTTTAAAGTAATTACCGTATTTTAGTGAAGATAAGCCGCAGGCTATCTAAAAAAAAAAAAAAGGTGATTTTTTAGGACTGCGGCTTATTTACCAGTGCGGGCTATCTAATGATAATGCCAAATTCCGTCGGCTATATTTCTTGAAACAGCCGATATCCCCAGAAAACAGAAGTTTAGTATTTGTAGTTTCTCGAGCACTGATTCGCATTTACATACTGATATATTCTTTATTTCTTCTTACGGAATTATTTCTTAAAATTTTTATTATTTTTATTTATAATTCATAATCACTTATTTTGATTAATTTGCATATACGTCTGTAGTTCGCCATCTTGTCCTCTTGTTTTTGATTTTTTGCATCATATTTGCATACTGGATTTGTTTTAATTTTTTCTTTATACAGTGCCTTTTTAAATAATTTAATACTTTTATTTATAATTAATTATTTTTATGACATTGCATATATGCCCGGATTACGCCATCTTGTTCCCTTGTTTCTCATATTTGTTGCATTACATCTGCATGATGGTATAGTTTTTTTTTTTTTCCCTTTATACAGAATTTTTTAAAAATAATTTATTATTTTCATTTATAATTAATAATTAATAATTTATTATTTTTATTAATTTACGTAAATGCCAGAAGACAGCTGCCTTGTTTCCTTATTTATCTGTCACATCATCGTATCAATGCTTACCTTCCGGTGCGGTTTATCTAAGAGTATTTTCTTTTTCGCAGCATTTTAATAAGCTGCGGCTTATACACACTAAATTACGGTATCTGAATAATTTTAATTGTATTTCCCCCTATAAAAAAACGTAAAACGATTTCCGTTGTAATTTAATTTTTTTGTTTACTTTAAAAAACTATTATATTTTATTATAGACCTTTCATGGAAGTCAATTGCGGTTTAGATTTACACTTAATCTATTATTTGCAGATTTAGTGTCGCTATGACAGATATAATTACTTTTTGACTTCCACCTGCTAACGGTCTTTGTTGCCGAACAAGTTAATGCCAGACTAAGGGTAATAATATTTTTAACGGTCATTTCAATTTTCAAATTTTCCCATAGAGTTAACATTAAAACAAAGACCGATGTTAATCCCCATATTTGGGTATAATTACAAATTAGCTATCGTGCACAGTGGCGGATTTAAGGGGGAGGGGGGAAGGAACAGAAAAGTGAAAACAGAAAGAAAAATGCGTTTTTGATCTAATACGTGAATACATGTGCATTTTCGCCTATCTGTTATGCATTTTCACAACTTTTTTTTATATTGCTTTTTTTTTTTTTTTTTTTCTAAAAGAGTTGAAATTTTTCCTTTTTTATTTAGTTTTTTTTTTTTTTTTTTTTTACGTTGTTTTGACTATTTGATTTGTTTTCAGAAAAAGAAGTAGAAAAGGTTCAAAAGTTTCAGAACGTTTTTCTAGAGGTGGTTTTGTGTCACAAAGCCTCCTTGAATGAGAAGGTGTATAAATGAAAGTTAGTCATGAAAAACATCATTAGAAATAGTTTTTGTTAAACCTCTTCTATGTAATAGAAATCGTAAAGGACAATGCATTTTAGCTGAAACATTTCTGTAATAGGTGTTCTCGACCTCAAGCAATAGTAGTAAATAAATAAAAAAAACAATAGTGACAAAGCGTATTTTTCTTGTGTTTTTAATTGTGTGTTTGGTATTTATATTATTTAACAAAACATTAAAGGAAATCTCAGTTTAAAATAAATCTTACAATTTTTATAAAAATGTAAATAAAACCATACAATTGCAATGTAATTAAATAAGTCTTCATTGTTTGAATATATATATATATATATAGATATGTGTATGTGTAAGTAAATCAGTTGAGGTGAATAGAAAACAAGTCCTTCCGGCTTATTCGGACGGTAGGTTGATTTCTTTTTCCTTATCAAGTAGCCGTCATTTTGTTTCAAAATGGCGGCTACAAGTTATTAATGCACTTGATAGAAATATTGATGTAGGCTATGCCCATATGGAGTTTTAAGCAAATCGGTTCATAAATACCTTTTTATGTGAATTTAAAATTTTCAAGTGACCGGCGCTTGGAAACAAAATGGTGAGTTAAGTTGACAAATATATGAAATGTATTTGTGAGATAAGTCTAATCGTCTACTGTACACATATAGTTCGAATTAATTCAAAATCTCAAAAGTCATCGTGTTGAAAAATTAAGTGGCTGGCACTTCGATCAAAATGGCAGAGAAAGTTGCTCATCTAAGATATCGTTGCAAATTTCAAAATATTTTTTTTTTTTTAGAAAGTCTTTCAAAGAGGCTTAGTAAGTTGATAAAATGTTAGTTTTCTGCATTTCTAGTTTGTTTTAGCAGTAAAATAGCCTAATTTTTCCTTAAAAACGCATTAAAAAGATCCAGTAACGCAGGTAATGGATTTGGCGCCAAATTTGGCGAATTTTCCCCTATGGCGAATTTTTTGGCGACTTTTGGCGAGAAAATACTTATTATCGATATACCAAAGTTGGACGCAATAACGTGATTGGTTCACGAGTTAAGTGATATTTCTAGATTTTTGTTGTTTGAATGATAAATCCATTTTTCAACTTTGATTTGTATAGATAAAGTATTTCTAAAGTTACCGTGATAACAAATTTTCGAGTGGCCGCAGTTGGAAACAATACAGCGGAACAATTTGCCCAGCAAACATATCCAAGATATTTGAAGCAATAGATTCACTGTCCAATTGTGGTTTAAATCAGTGTCGTGTTTCAAAAATTATTTTTATGGCAAATTTTCAAGTGGCAGTCAAAGTGGTTTCAACTTGGAAACAAAATGGCAAAACAACTTGCCCAGCGAAATCATCCAGTATACTTGTATAAGTTCCTTATCCAGATCTAGTTCAAATTAAATCAGTGTTTCTAAAATTATCGTCATAAGAAATTTTCAGGTGGCACCACTTTAAAAAAAAAGAGGAGTGAGATGCCCAGCGAACTTCTCTGAGATATTTGAAGGATAAATCCACTACCCAAATTTGATGCAAATTGATTCTGTATTACTAAAGTTACCATAATGACAAATTTTCAAGTGGCCGCCACTTGGAAATAAAATTGCGGATGAAGTCACCAAGTGAACTTATCCTAGATATTTGAACCATAAGTTCACTATCCAACTTTTATATGAAACAGTTTAGTATTTTAAAAAGTATCGTGATGGCATATTTTCAAGTGGCAGTGTGATTTCAAGTGGCTGGAACTTAGAAACAAGATGTCGGGACAAGTTGCCCAGTGAAAACATTCTAGATAATTGTATGATAATATCACTGTCCAAATTTGGTTCGATTTGGAGTATTATTTCAGAAGTTATCGTGATTTTAAATTTTCAAGTGGGATCCTGATTTCAAGTGGTCCAGATTAACTTAAGATATCTGCCACTTTATTAAAAATGGCGGATATATACTAATAAATTTCACTGAGATCCTTATATGGTCTGTATTTACATCAAAATTCAAACAATTTCGGAATACGTTTTTTACAATTTAAATTTGTAATTTTCAAGTGGTCTCCACTTGAACACAAAATGGCCGAGCAACTTGGATAATAAACTCATCTAAGATATTTATAAGATATGTTAAGACACTGTCTAAATTTGGTTCGATTTGGAGTATTATTTCGGAAGTTGTAGTGATTTTAAATTTTCAAGTGGTAGCCTGATTTCAAGTGGTCCCGCTCAACTTAAAATATCTGCCACTTTATTAAAAATGGCGGATAAACTTCATTAATAAACTTCATTGAGACCCTTATGTGGCCTGTATTTACAACAAAATTCAAGCAAATCTTGCTTTAAATATGCTTTTTACAATGCCGGTTTGAAATTTTCAAGTGGCTGCCACTTGAAAACAAAAAGTCGGAGCAGCTTGGTTAACGAACTCATCCAAGATATTTATAAGATCAGTTCACTGTCCATACTTGGTTCCATTTCGAGTATTATTTCGGGAGTTATCGTGATGACAAAGTTTTCATTATATATATATATATATATATATATAGATAGATAGATAGATAGATAGATAGATAGATAGATAGATAAACGAAGTGATTGCAATAGGTCGATTTCTAAAGAAATCAACCTAAAATGTAAACAACCTAGTTAAACTTTCCCGAGGAACGAAATGTCTTGGATAATCATAACCACACTGCTAAAAAAAAAAATAGTTCAACTTTTTATCAAAAGAATGATGCTAAATGGGCATTTTTAGCTGCTACCAATATTTTACTGCTAAATTTCACTATTTCAGTGGTTCTTACTACAGAAATAGAAACACTCAAATGATGAAACATTGCACCCTGATTAATACAATTTATTTATTTACTTTGTATTATTATTATTAACCGACTTCAAAAAAGAAGGAAGGTTCTCAATTCAAACCGTATGTTTTTTTTATGTTTGTTAGCTCATAACTTCTGAACGGATACTCCGATTTTGATACTTTTTGTTTTGTTAAAAAGGTCTTGGTCTGACTTAGGTCCCATTGTAATATCTTTACGATCTAAAGAAAATACAGGGTGCCTAAAAAAGTCAGTCCCAACTCTTTTAACCGCTAAACGGCTGCAGCTATAGTGATATAAATGGTATGCAAGTATAGCAAAGTGGCCATGCAGTACAAGGTTAAACCGCTTGCAGCGCCACCTAGTGGAAAATAGAGGAGTTAGTGTTCCTATCTCGAAAACGGTTCTAGAGAAAAAAGGGAATTACAAAATTGAAGAGTATAGACATTCATGCTAGCGTTCCTATCTCGGAAACGGTTCAAGACAGGGGAAAAAGTGAATTATAAAATTGCAGAGCATCATCGATGTAGTACGCAAAGATAGTTTAGACATTAATGCTAAAAACAGAACGCTTAAGACGTGCATTTGTTTGTTCACAATTTCCTATTTTGTGCACACTTGAACGACATTGCATATGTTGTAGCGTAGCGAGTGACATTTATGCTATGTAAAATTCAAAGTATGGTTATTGTAAGCGGTCACATCGATTAACGAAAATTGAAGAGCATCATCGATTTAGCACGAAAAGATAGTTTAGACATTGATGCTAAAAACACAATGCTAAAAACGTGCATTTGTTTGTTCGCAATTTCCTACACTATGCACACTTGAACTACGATGCACACTTTGCAGCGTAGCGGATGACACGCATACTCTGTGATTCAAAGTACTGGTACTGTAAGCGGTCACATCGATTAGTGCAAAGTCGTTTTCAACCAACTTCAGACAGGAGGGTGTTCTTAATTCGAGCTATGTGTTGTTGTTGGTGTTTGTAAGCTTATAACTTCGTAAGAGATGCTCTAATTAACCGACTTCAGAAAGGAGGAGGTTCTCAATACAAAGCGTATGATTTTTTGTTTTTGTTTGTTAGCTCATAACGTCTGAACGGATGATCCGATTTTTATACTTTTTATTTTATTGTAAAGGTCTTGGTCTGAAATAGCTCCCATTGTAATATCTTTACGATCAAAAGAAAATACAGCGTGCCCAAAAAAAACAGTCCCAACTATTTTAACTGTTGAGCAGCTGCAGTTATAGTCATAAAAATGGTATGTAGCTACAATAAAGTGGATATGTGCAATGCGGTTCACCCGCCTACAGCGCCACCTGGCGGAAAATGGTGGAGTTAGCGCTCCTATCTCGGAAACGGTTCAAGACAGGGGAAAAAGTGAATTATAAAATTGCAGAGCATCATTGATTTAGTACAAAAAGATATTTTTGACATTAATGCTAAAAACAGAACGCTTAAAACGTGCATTTGTTTGTTCACAATTTCCTATTTTGTGCACACTTGAACGACATTGCATATGTTATATAGCGTAGCGGGTGACAATTATGCTATGTAGAATTCAAAGTATGGTTATTGTAAGCGGTCACATCAATTAACGCATAGACGTTTCAAATCGACTTTATAAAGGAAGAAGTTCTTAATACAAACCATGTTTCTCATTGTTGTTGTTGTTGTTGAAATTTGTTAGCTTATAACTTCGTAAGAGATGATTTAATTTTAAAACTTTTTTTGTTGTCGTAATGATCTTGGCCTGAAAAAGGTTTCATTACGATTTCATTAAGATATAAACAAATTACAGGATACTCACAAAAGTCTGTTCTCACTCTAACTGCTGAACGCATGCAGCTACACTGGTAAAAGCAGTATATAAGTATCGATGTTGAAACTTCTGTTCGTCAGCTGCAATGCATGTTTTGCTCTTTTTTTGAACTATACGCTTCGCAATTTCCAGCGCAGCGGGTGACACATATTCACTGTAAAGTTCAATGTATATGCCTAACAGAATTTTTGGTTACGAATACAGCGTATCCGTTAATACATTTTAATTTAACGTATGTTCATTCAATAGATAGTTTTTTGCTCATATCCGATAAAGTTAAGAAAAGTGACACAACTAAAAAATGCAGCATTTGAGAAAAATCAACTTAAAAATAGATTGTCCAGAATAAAACTGGCATAACTGTCTCGCGAGTGGATAACTTTGTAGATGGGGATGTAACTTCTTTGTTCACACTGGGTGCATTTCATGTATTTTTCAGTGACATAATCCATTGTTTGAGTTATGTCCCTTTTCTTGGAAGTTGTGAATTGTGAAACTGCCGTCGAACGTCTTCTGATGTGAATGAATGAATGAATAAATTTGATATGAATAAATTTTCACTAAAAAGAGGAAAATAAAATCTTTTTGTAAAAAAATAGAACCGACTCCAAAAAGCAACTACTATTCAAACAACTAAAAAAAAAAAAAAAAAAAAGGTACAAAATGAAACTGTAAATTGCGCCTAAAAGTATAAAATAATTTCCTTCGCCAAACAACCTATAACACTACAATTAATCATAACTTTTGAAGTCGGCGCAAAATTAAATAAAAATTGATACTTTTATTCAATACAAAACTCAAATCCTATTCAAAATACACATCTTACATGATAGTTATCAAAGTTATACCAAATTTGCAAAGAAAACTCTAACTTCGTAGAAACATAAATACCGCATTGTGACGAATGTTCACTTTTCTATGTAGATGCTACTAATGGATCAATTGTATACAGTGATAAAATAATAAAGGAAACATGAAAATGGATCATTCGAGACAGCAGCATTTCTTGCTACCGATATAAAAAAAAAAACCTTTGAAAACTAATTAAATTTTATTTAATTTTGCGCCGACTTCAAAAGTTATGATTAATTGTAGTGTTATAGGTTGTTTGGCGAAGGAAATTATTTTATACTTTTAGGCGCAATTTACAGTTTCATTTTGTACCTTTTTTTTTTTTTTTTAGTTGTTTGAATAGTAGTTGCTTTTTGGAGTCGGTTCTATTTTTTTACAAAAAGATTTTATTATGTAAAAAATTAAATGGTTGAATTATATATATATATATATATATATACATAATGTTTATGATGAAAATGAAAAGAATGAGAACGAAAAATAGAGAGTCGAATAAATCAACACAGAAAACAACAAATGCCAATTAGGTTATTTAACTTGAATTGATTTAATTATTTTCTGTATTTGAACAGTGAAATTATTTTTTAGAATATTAAAAATATTACTAGCTTTAATTTTAAGAACATTTAGATTGCAATATCTTTAAAAAATATATAAAAGAAGGATCTTACAAGGTAATGCTGTAGAAAAGAAGGATCTATTAAAGTATAGTATTATAAGGGGGGTGAAATCAAGCTTACAATAATGAAATGAATCATAAAAGTTGAGATTAGCGAAAGATTTTCAGACCATAGCACAATAAGAATATTGAATATTAAATAAAAAGCTCAAAATAATATAGGACTTCACCAGGATCTATCCCTGAAAGCATTGAGCAGATAATTGCAGGTTTTCTGTTTTTGGTAAGCAATGATTAAAATTATTAAGCAAAATACCAAAAGATAGCTCAAACCAACATAAAAAAAATTACCTTGAAATGAACCAAAAGATTTAAAGACAGAATGAATCTTGAAACTTTATCATTGAGATTTTCACTAAAATAACGTATTGAAATCAAAACACGAGTAATCGTAGTTTAAAATCTACCAGTTACGAAGTTGAGTTGTAGTGTACTAGGTTGACAGTTAAAATTAATTTAAAATAAATAAATAAGTAATTTTTTTCTAAATTAATTACCTATCCAATTAAATAAATCGTATTTATTTGTTAATGACTGAAATGATTAATTTTTTAGTGCAAGGAGATTTATTAATCATAATAAATTTTAATTTTTATATTATGTTTTTAACTGTTAATCGTTCTAAATGTTTAAAGATTGCATACTGCTGCCATCTGTATTTCATATTAAAAATCAAAGGAATTTAATTAAGACTTAACTATTTTACATTTAGTGAAACCATCTTGTTTCAAAATGAAAAAACATAAAGAAATGCTTAGCCATGAATTAAAAAAATGAATTTGCCTTTAGTCTTAAAAAGATGGTTAATTTTAAAATAAAGTTTTAAGAGTTTATTAGTTTGGGAAATTTAGATAAAATAAAAATAATCATAATAAACGATAGAGAATAGTCAGTATGCAAAGATATTTTTCTAAATAAAAGATTTTTTTTTATATTTTAATTAATTTTCTGCTCATTAGTTTTATTTAATACTTTTATCTGAGTTTAACTAACATTAATTTTTTAATTATTTAATGTTTTGCAACTATTTTTTTTTTTTTTTTTTTTTGAAGAATCCTATTTAATTTCAAACAGGTATTTTGCATGTAAGTTTTTGCTATTTATAATTGATCCATAATTTTATCAATTTTACAGCAAGCATTCATTGTGTGAATTAAATTCAGCCATCCTTCCTTTTTTTAATATCAAATTCAACATCCCACCCACCCACATAGATATCATACACATAGTTTAACAAACTAACACACCATCAGACTAACAGACTAACACACTGAGACCCTACAGATGGTGCCATACCGATTTTATTATTTTCGAATTTTTCACTTCAGCACGTGTAAAAATCTGTTAAAACTGAGGTAAAAAATTTTCACGATTACCTAAGTTTCCCAATTTATAGTATTGTGGGGAGTTAATGTTTCAAAGTAGTTGAAAAAAATCCTTCCAAACATATTTGATGATTTTTATTTTGGACAACATGTTCATTTAAAAATACATTTTAAATCTTAAATTTTATACATAATCATGACTTAAATACGTGTAACGTGCGCATGTAAATAGTCAACAAATGTGATAAAACAGCGTTAAATTGCTATTAAAAATTTTATTTTGAAACCGATGTTCTGTATTAATATGTATTAAAATCAAAATGTGTTTTTTAAACACAAAACTCTTCTTATGTTAATAAAAAATAATAATAATAATAATAATAAAACATACGTATTTCATTTCTTAGAGTATGAAAAGCTCATCAAAGTAAAATAAAAAATTTTATTTGAAGATCAAGTTTGTTGTTATTTTTAGTTAAAGAAAAAATTCTATTTTTTTTTTTCTTTTTAAATCTTATGCATGGATTAAATTTTAGCTTCTTTAGTTAGAAAGTAAATACAGAAAAATGTTTTTTTTTTTCAGAATAAATCCTTTTTTTATTACATTTGAGATTGCAGTTTACAATAAATACAAGAAAACATCTTTTGAAACTTCGATTGTTGAAGATTGTTTATTTCTATTTAAAGAATTCAATGAAAGAAGAATGGAATCGATTGTTTCGATAGCCAATACCGTAAATAAAATTTTATCCCAAAGGTACAATTTTCCAACCAGTTGGCCATTTAAAGAGAAAAAGACTGATTAAATTTTATAAGAATCCTTTGTGGCTTCAAGTTTTTTCGAACATTGTCTACTTTATTTGTTAGATTTATTTTCAGAAGCAGTATCATTTTCTTTAGATTTTGATAAAGAAAAAAAAAAAAAAAAACTTTAAAAATAAATTTAAGCAATATACCAAAGGTATCCGAATACTTTCGTAGTTTTTATTTATTTATTTTATTTATTTCTTTATTATTATTATTATTATTTTGAAATATAACTTGTTTTTAATATTATAAAGAATGGTTTTAAAGACTTTAAATAAAAAACTCTGCCTTTCCTATTAGTATGAGGATTTTTTTTACTTATTTTAACGATACAAGGAGGCTTTGCCCCTGCTTGCTCTTCAACACCCGACGGAGGCTTCGACTCCCGCCGATTCGCTTCGCCGATAGTGCCCTACCAGGAACAGTCTGCCTATTCGTTGCTTTGTCTTTCACTGAATAGAAGAATTAATAGTGCATAACACAAGACAAAAGCAGAAAAAATGTTACAGAAATCCCCATTTTCAATGTCAAATTGAAATACATTACAATTTTTTTTTTCTTTAATGAAATATTATTTTAAATATCAGTTTTTTTTTTTTTTTTTTTTTTTTTTTTTTTTTCCTGAATAGAATATTTTACCTATTTATCCTTACAGTTTTAATATATGACCTCGTTGGCTACTTTTATATTTTCTTTACTGTTTGGCGATGAATATTTCCGTATAACTGGTCGTAAAAAATAAATGTATAGAGAGAAAAGGTATCTACTTTTTCTAATGCCAATAATTTTTACATTGAATATTTTGGTTAATTTAGGGCAGTATATAATACTTTATATATACAATATTTCTAATGAACAACTAGGCAATAATTTTAAGGATTCGAAAAAATCTGAAAAGAAAAAAATGTTTATTATTATTTTAATTTGGAAAATTTTCCTAACAACTTCAATTTTTAGTTCTCTCCTACTTCTCAAATAACGAACAGTGAAATTTACTCGATTCTCTATTAGAGTTTAAGGTATAAATTTTTTTCTTGCTATAATTAGAAATAATGAATGCACCATAGAGATGTCTAATCGTGTAATATTAAATAATTATCAACGTGAAATTATAAGATTATCTCATTTATAAATGAGTTTGAATTTGACTCGAAAATATTTTTTTATATCAAAATGTATCCGAAGTATTTTAAAACATGCTTTTAAATAAAAAGATAAGTAGATTTTTAAAGACAAAATGAAATGCAGTTAATTATATTGACACTATATTATTTCATTATTAACAAAGAAAAAAAAAAGGACATCTAATATATATAAACCTAAGAAATTACCAGTCAGAAAATTAATTTTCTAAAAGTCTGAAAAAGAGATATATGAAGACGACAAATTAAAATTCTAAATTTATTTTTCCAATAAACGTATCTAATATAACGATTTTTTTTTTTTTTTTTTAATAATCTGTAGACGACAAATTTCTTGGTTACCAATAATAACTTTGACATTTTTTTAGATCATGGATGACATTTTATATTCCCTGGTAATTGTAACGTCATAAGGCTGAAAGAAAAAGAATTTCGAGAAACTATTTGCATGTCGGAAAACAGAGTATCTTTATAAATCCGCCATTTTTAATTAATAACTTCTTTTATTAAGATGAAAGAAACTTCTAACCAATAGAAATGTCTTCACAGGACACAACGTTTGCGAGGAAATGCGGTCGCAACGACAATACATTTAATAGCAAAAATTAGTATTTTCGTAAAACATGTCAAAGTACCTTTAACTGAATATATTTTTATTCTGCAATTTTTATCACCATTAATCTTTTTTTTTTTTTTTTCTAGAGACTGAACTATTTTCAAATTCGTAACTTGAATATAAAAAAATAAATAAATAAATAAATAAATAAATAAATAAATAAATAAATTACTAACAAAGCAAAATATATTAAACATTCATTGTATATTCTTAACTTTATGAATGATAATGCGAATCCATTGCATCTAGAATTTGCGAGTGTAGTTCATATCTTTCATTTACCGTTTCAAATCATGTCTGAGACATTCTATTAAATTTCATTAGAAAAAACGTTATTATGACATTTCGCTTAAACACAAAATGATAAAATTTAGATTTCAAGTGAACACTAAAAATAAAACTTAATTGTATGTTAAGTTCTAATTCGTTAAAATATGTAAAATGCTATAATTATAGTTGAGAAAAAGACAGAAACAATATTTAAATGTATTGGGTAAGAAAAATAATCTATTAAAACTGAAAAGTCGATATTTTTTTTATTGGAATTTGGCTTCCGAATGTATTTACATACTTGTAGGTTGATATGTTTAAAGTATAAATATAGTTCAAATCTTTTATAAACTATCCTAGAAATATATAAGATTAGTAACAAGAAAAATGGAAGAATAAAGAAAGAATTAATTTACTTTTAGAGAGAGGCAAAAAATATACATTGACGAAACAAAAAAAAAAAAAAAAAAAAAAAAAACTTTAATAAATAATAAAAATCAAACAGTGTTTGTAAGTGGGGAAAATTAAAATAAATTTAGTAATGCATTCAGTTAGAATAAAATGCATAAATAAATAATCCTAAAAAATATAAAATATATAAAGAAATAAAAAATGCTTGTTGTTGTTGTTAAAAAATGTTTTTTTTTTTTTTTTTTTTTTTTTTTTTTTTTAATGAAAAATTATGAAATCAAAAGTCTTCGAATCTGTATGATATAGGTTGATATTTTTAAAGTATAAATATCGTTCAAATCTTTTATAAACTATCCTAGAAATATATACGATAAGTAACAAGAAAAATGAAAGAAAGAATTAATTTTCTTTCAGAGAGAGGCAAAAAATATATAATGAAGAAAAAAAAAATTAATAAATAATAAAAAATCAAACAGTGTTTGTCAGTGGGGAAAATTAAAATAAATTTCGTAATGCATTCAGTTAGAATAAAATGCAAATAAATGATCCTAAAAAAAAAAAAATCTTGTTGTTGTTAATTTTTTTTTTTTTTAATTAACCAAGAAAACTATGAAATCGAAAGTCTTCGAATAAATCTGTATATATTAGATGTGCGAAATAAAAACTTTCTTTCTGATTCTATTTTATTTATGCAAAGCAAAACATGGATTTTCAGAAAAAAAAAAAAAAAAAAGATTATTTTTTTTTTCTTATGGAAAGTTATATCTATACTATTATTCACAGCAATATTTATTATTTAAAAGTTATCATATGGTCTTTTATAAAAAAAAAAAAAAAAAAAAATCTCAATACTATGTATGGTATCTAATTTTCCTAAATATTTAAATATCTGCTACGTAATCCAAATTGAAACCTTCTAGATTACTCTACCAATACTAATTCTTAAGGGAAATCAATAGGAAAGCCACTGCTGAGTAGGTGCCTGAATCTATCAATACGATCTAATAAAGAAATCCTACAGTAATGGTAACTGTTAACGTTCTTCAATAATCTACTTCCTCAGAAGTAAGGGTTAAATACAAATTATACAGAAAGAATAGTTCAGTCACACGAATAGATGATATAACCATTGTAATACAAAATGGTTTATATTTTTGGACCTTAAACTTTTTTTTATGAAAAGATTAAAATTTTAACTCAGCAATAAAATTTAATTAATTAAATCTGCTTCGGGGCCAAAATAAACTTCATGAACTTCCAAGATAATTTGCTAAGTTAAGTAACATCATATGATAAACATACCAGGAATAGTCATTGGTAACATTTTAAAGTAGTTTAACGATTCTTAAATTATCTTAAAAGAAGTCATTACTTTATTATTAGAGTTTATAAATCATTAAAAAAGAAAAAAAAAGTAAAATGATTTAGTTTCCAGAATAATAAAATAATATTTTTCCGAATACATAATATTTTGATCATCATTAGTTCTTAAATTTTTATTTATGTTAATACAACGCTAAAAATACTGCAATTTGATGTATTTTATAAAAACTTAAACAATATATTTCAATAATTTAGCTTTTAAATTACGCTTTAAAAAATTTATAAAATCGGAAATTCAATAAATAATAATCGTAATTTGCTAATTTGCGAAATTGGTGAAATTAAGTGCAATTACTATTTTAATTTTTTTGTTGAGAGTGGGAATAAATAAAATTATTTACTCACAATGCAGAATTTTTATAAGTATAAATTTAAATTATCGTCATTGGTTGGGGGCAGTGTTTTTGGGAAATATCTGATTGAAATAAATAGATTTAAAATTTTTTTTTACACAGCTTATATTGTAATTAAATATATATGTGTGTGTGTGTGTGTGTGTGTAGAATTACAACAATGTGAATATACATGAAATTCTTTAATTCCGAAACTATAAAAGCATTCATTTTATAGTTACGCACACACACACACACACACACACACACACACACACATATATATAAGTATATATGTTATGTTAAATTTCTTTGTCTTTCCACTAAAGCTCATTGTAGATAGGGAAGAATTAGAAACGGTGTGCAGTTATACCTTTCTCGGACATGTCATTACGATTTCCGATAAAGGGAAACATCATGCAAAAAATAGAGTTAAATTTCTATCAAGAGTGTTCGACGAAAATAGCACTATATTTAAATCGACCTCCAAGTCTGATTGAAACGAATATATATATATATATATATATATATATATATATATATATATATATCGGCGTATTTTACCTGCATTAACGTATGGTTCAAGAACATGGCGATTAGCGTGTAAAGCTATACAAAAGCTTCAAACAACCCATAACATGGAGAGATGTTAGGATTCCCCCGAAGAGACGAAAAGCGAAGCACGTGGATTAGGGATCAAACCAAAGTTACGGATATCATTTTCATTTGTAGAGTAAGAAAGTTAAAATGGAGCTGGGCTGGGCACCTTGCCGGAAGAAACGATGATATACAGACACCGAAATCCTATTCTGGATACCGATAGATAAAAAAGACCTAGGAAGAGACCAAAAAGCCGTTGGAGAGATGAGAACAGCAGAATGGAGAATAATGGCAGGAAACAGGGCAGAGTGGAATCGCTTAGGAGAGGTCTTCATCTTACAGTGGATTGATAAAGGCTGAAATTGATGATGATATAAAAAAAAAAAGAAACTATTTAATTAATATAAACTTAAATAAATAAGTTATATCTTTACAGCTATTAAGTGTAATAAAAATAAAAATATAAAAATAAAGATATTAATAAATAGTTTATGTTAAAATTTTATTAATAATATTATTAAAGTTCTGCTAACGTTAAGTCCATGCAGTGTGATACGGAATGTTAATTCAAGCTCGTACTGTAAGTAAAACCAAATAGCGCCATCTATGTGTGAAATGATATAAAATATTTTACAATGCATAGAAAAGAACTAGTAATGTATAAAGCAGATACCTCTTTTCTCATAAGTTGTTAATTAATAATGAATAAGGATTTATTTATAAATTACATTTATTTTATAGAAAATAAGTTATTTTATTAAAAAAATAATAATAATGATTATTTATTTAAAGAATTAATATATAGTATTAACAACATAAGAAATTACTTATCTACTCGTTATCACAATAATCCTACAAAGATTAAATGTTATTCAAAAGATAGCAAAAATAAATTGTGTGTGCCAATTACGCTGCATGCCATTTACTTCTGTGTTCCTTCCCTCATATTTTCGTGTATCGAAAAATCAGACATAAAAATATGCTTTCTGGACATTATACCAATAAATGAGCTTTTTATTTATTTATGTTAAGAGATTGTTGATTAACTCTTGTTATATGCACAATTAATATTCCTATTCAGTGAAAGGCAAAGCAGCGAATAGACAGCAAAGGCCCGCAGGAGTTAATAAGTGAAGCAACCTAAGGGTTGGTGAGTGGATCGAGCAGAGGCCAGAAAGCCCTCCAGTTTATAAAAAAAAAATACTAGACAGTTTATTATTAAACTAATACATTATTATTAAGAGCGTGTCGTTCCTTTTTCATTACGAAATAGATTTTTATTCTACTAGCATAGTGTCAATTAATCTATTGATCTACTCAATTTGCAAATTGCTCCATTCTTCAACTGACATTGTTTTTTATTCCTTTTTATTCGAGAGCTTTGTCGGTATTTTAGCAATATTTCTTTCTAAAATATGCTAAGTATTCATATACGTTGGATTCATATACGTTGACGAACCCGGCCATGCGAGATTTGTAAGCCCTTTTGGGATTTCTAGGTAATCGTTTTTGTTTAAGCTCTATGATATTGTGCCCCATCTTCAATGTAAACATAATGTTGGCGATTCGAATTGCTGCCTTGGAAGATCGGTAAAAGACCCTCTTTTAGAATTGCAATATATTTTTCCGCATTAATTTTACCTTTACAGGACACTAAACTACTTCTTCCCCCATACCAAATAGCCTCCACACCATTACACTTTTTACAGAGACATGTGTAAGATATCATTTCATAAATATCAATAGTACTGTATACACTTCATAAAAATAGTACTTATTATAAATAATAAAATATTCGAACAAAAAAGACAGAATATTATCAAAAAACATATTTATATTACTATTTTTAATCTAATTTTTAAAATATGAATAACATACTATTTAAATAGAAATTTGAATCATATAATAAATCTAATCCTATCTATTAATATAGCCTAAAGCAGTTATAAATAAATCCATTTTACTTCTCAAGAAAATAATACGTAATATGTATCTTCTTAAATATACTAGAAAATTCCATTTTACGTAGATCCTAAATGTTTTCTTTTTGAAAGTACCTCTATTCGATTCAAATTGCTTTATATTAAAATTTAATATAAAAGACAAGAGTTTAAAACATTTTTCAAAAGATTTGCTTCACTCATGATTTGATATCAATTTAAATATTTCTATTGCGTATTTTCCAAGAAAATAAAACCAATACTATGAGCTACATTTTCATTACATTAAATTTTACTTCTTATAGAAAAACAAAAATTTTGTGAAAGAAATTCACTGTTATAAATTCCAATAAAAATATTCGTTTTGTTTTTTCCATTTATGAATATAAAACGGCCCCCAAAAAAATAAGATTGGAACAAATCTATTGTTACGCAATATCATAAGTAATGTTGCAGATAAACATAATGAAGCAGAAACGAAAAATTTATGGTCAATTGTACGAATAAAATAAATGTAGATATAAATCATAAACAATAGATGCATAAAATACATAAATATTCCCGAAAGTCAAAAGATAATTTTATTGACAGTATCTTACTATGTTTGAATATTTAAATGTAAAACTTATTCTCTAATTAGCTATTCTTTTATTTAAGTTTAAATGAGGTTTAACGGAAATTTTGGAATAAATATGGATACATTAAAAAAAAGATATTTAATGTAGATAAAACCTACCTAATACCTTATAACTTGATGAGCATTTAATCTCATATTTGTTTATAAAAAATTTAAAGTGTAAAGGAATTAATAAATACTGTTCTTTTAAATTGGTTTAAATTTAAAATAAATATTTTATAAAGCATACTTACTAACATTTTAAACTTTTATATCCGATTTGACACCAGTATTTTTTCAAAGACAGGTGTACTATTATTTTTTTACAACAAAAATTACGAAAACTGTTGCAGAAAATTTCTGATATGAAGATTCTTGCTTAATTTGGGTGACTTGCAACTATGTGTAAAATATCTTCTTTGATTACATGTACAGCTACTACAAATGAATTAAAAAAATTTTAATTAAAAACAGAGAGTCTTTTTTTTTTTTTTTTTTTTTTTTCTTGTACAAATTTTATATGTGTTATAATGTACTTACTCGTCTTTTTTTATATTAATAAGAAAATTTGGCTTAAAAAAATTAAAAAAAATCTTAATTAAAAATGTATACATATATTTTCCTGAAGGCATTTACTTTTCACATAAAATGTAACATTATATCTTATAAAGGCATTTTAGATTGTAAAATCTCATCCGACGAATATTATATGCGGAAAATTAAGACACTATTGGAATAAACATAACGTATTCTTCAAAATATCATAAATAATAATAATTTTTAACGTGTCATTATGTTGAGAAAAGAAGCTTAAAAAAATTTACTACCACATAAATCTTAGTTCTTTCAATATATACTTTTATGAAAATTGAAGGAGTTATGTAATCTTTGGGAAACAAGCAAAAAAAAAAAAAAAAAAAAAAAAAAAAAAGGCATGAATACGCAAGTATTGTAAATATTCTTTAAGAATTATGAACTTCTTATGATTAGCGTTTTTATTCATTTATTTGTATATTTATTTTTACTAGCATATAAATTTATATAATGTGAAAGAAAGTTGATTCAAATTATAATTATAAAAATGAACGAAAAGAGATACTGATAATGTTTTTTTTTTTTTGTTTATAATTTATTAGTATCATTTTAGCCTAGTTATTAATATATTTTGTTAGTTTTAAAAAGATTTTCGTGCAACTAGTTTTTGTTTTTAAAATATTGATAAACAACTTCTCAAACATAGATTGATTAATCGAAAGCACAAATAATAACATGAATTTTAGACACAATGTAACTAACTGATATATAAGATCCTTTCGAAATTAATCCTTTTCGCAAAAAATTCTTCATTTTACTTATTTTAATAAATCCGGAAACAATTTATTTAAAAAAAAATATTATTTATAATAAAAGTACAAAAAAAAAAAAAAAAAAAAAAAAAAAAAGACCGAATGAAAGCAAAATAAACGAAATGCCGTAACTACTTCACTTTTAGTTCCAATCGACTAAATATAGGATTTATTTTACTGATATGTTTAAAACATGAAGCCAAATTTATGATTTTTTCCTCCAGTAGCCAAATAACTGCTTTAGAATATAATATATTTTGAACAACGTTTTTTGATTTATAAAAAATGATATGGGATAGTTTCAAAAACTTACGTTGACTGTAACAGCTTATAATTTAAAAAAGTTAGGAAAATAAATTATTTGTAGTTATTTAGTAATCTAAATTAATATATTATTATTAAATATATACAGTAGCCACCGTTTATTCAAATCACAATTGTTCTGAGCGAACATCCGGCTAACGTTCCTGTACTCGAGCAAAAGGTGTTATTTCCCTGGATTTGAAAATATGTTTCAAAAGATACCAAATAATGAAATTATTAAACAGTATTAATTAATTTTTAACAGATAATTATTTAATTGTTCTTTCTAAATAATAGAATTAAATACATCCTAAGCTCCAATGCGCTTTCCTTTCAGTAAAATCATCATTACTTTGCTAAAAGTTCACGGCTTTCTTTAAAATTTAAATTTTTTCCGTTTAAACGTCTTGTTTCTCAGTTATTTCAGAATAAGAATTAGAAATTGTCTTTTAATAATTAAAAATTAAATACAAAAATCCCTGGCGAATTAAATCAAATATGTAACTTTTTACCGCCCTTTGAAGAATGCATTCCTTGAAATCATTCCTAAGGCAAGTGATGAGACGTGTTTAATTGCTGCAAACGTAAAATTTAATGCTGTAAATGTAAAATTTTCGACAAAGAGAGATAATGGAGGGATTTCTGTATTTAATTTCTTTTTTATTTAAAAAAATAAAATTCATAGTGCAAGTAAAAATTTGCTCAACGTGCATAAATGGTATTTTTGCTGCTGAATTATTATTATTATTATTATTATTATTTGAGTTTATTAACCGGTGATGCTGATTTTATTAAGCAGTAGTTTTAAAATTGGTTTGCATTTACTTGATTCCGGTCCTGGCAATTTGATCAGATTAAGCGGTTGATTTTATTAACCAGTGATTTTATTAAGTGGCGGTTACTATATATGCATATATATGTGCGTGTGTGTGTGGTTGCAAAATGCAGTAACTGCCGCTTAATAAATTCACTGGTTAATAAAATCGACTGATTATTCTGATTGAATTGTGAGGACTGGAATAAAATCAATACGAACTCCTCTTAAAACCGCCGCTTAATAAAATCAGCATCACCGGTTAGTAAACTCAGAGAAAAATTTCAGCAGCAAAAATGTCATTTATACACGTTAAACAATTATATATATATATGATATTTATTTATTATTTATTTTTATTTATTTATTTATTTATTTATTGAATAAAAAAGAAAACAAAACACAGCAATCCCGGCGTTATCTCTCTTTGTCGAAACTGTCCTTGCAGCATAGTTAAAAATTAAGCACGCCCTATCACTTGTCTCAGTAGCAATTTCAAGGAACCTATTCTTCAAAGTTCAGTGATAAGTTACAAATTTTATTTGATTCGCAACTGATATACATATATATTTTTAATTTTTAAGTATTTAAAAAAAATTAATTCTTATCTTGAAATAATTAAGAAGCAAGAGGTTTAAACGGAAAGATTTTAAATTTGAAAGAAAAAGCGTGAAATTTCGGCAAAATAATGAAGCATTACCTGAAAGAAAAAGGGCATTAAAACTTGGGATGTGTTTAATTTACTTTTTTTTTTAAGGAACAATTAATCAATTATCTTTCAAAAATTAATTTATATTCATTATTAATTCTATTATTAGTTACCTTTTGAAATTTTATCTCAAATTCAAGAAAGTAATATTTTTTTCTTGAGTGCAAGAACGTTCGCCGGATATAAAAATCATCCGCTTAATCAAATCCCTTTGGATCAGAACGAATGTGATTTCAATAAGTGGCGAATACTGTATTTATAAAACAGTGATTTTTCATCGTGAAATTTCTATATCCCAAACTAAAATGAAAATACATTTTTTCTTTTATTATTTTTTTGAAATGAGGATAGAATTTGTGCACAAAAGAAAAATAAATTATTAATTGAAAAAAAAAAACAAAGAAAATGCAAAAGCTGTAAATTTATAGAAATTTCACTCTGTGATGTGATGGAACATTATTTTTATATTTTAATATTTAAATGGCATTAGAAATGTTCGAGCATAAAAATCGGTGAAGTGATTTAATGCAGAAAATTACAAAATGTTATAAGATCCCTAAAATATCAAAATAATTTCTTTAGTTTCTTGAGATTTACAGGTGAATGGTTAGTTTTAGGTTTGAAAAGTGGAATAATCTTTTTCTCACCCTTCAGAAAAAATAATTTTATTTATTTATTCATTTTGAAACTTTTATTCTCGCATTGCTGTCAGAGATTTTTTCTTTGAATATTGCATACTCACTAAAAATAAATAAATAAATAATGAAAAGAAGGAAAAAAACTTTTCTAAAAGGATCTAGTGTTGGTGTTAAAATAATAATTTCAAAAATATTTACAAATAAGTTATGCATAATCTTCAAAAAATGTCCTAGCATATTGAATAAAAAAACTTATAACACTATGTAAATTTTAATCGTTTTTTTATTCAAAATTTCTCTTGAGATCTAAAGAAAAGAAATAAGAGAAAAGTCTTATAGAAACATAAGTTATTATAATCTGTCTCCCTCCTTAAAAATGATGATTTTTTTTTTCCTTAAATAGATAGAAAATAAAATGTATTCTTGAATAAAAACTGAGAACTATCATTTTGCTAAAAATAGAATTAAAATGTAATAATGAAATTTTTATATAACACCTTAATCATATATTTTTGTAAGAATAGATTCAAAAAGAATTATTAAACTGTATTTTTCTCTAATTTTACAGAATCGCGGTGGATCAAGTAAAGTCGTGTTAAACATAAACAAGAAAAAATATATACATATATTGAAACCCGAGAGGTATATTTATATTTGATATTTATAAACACCTTTATAAATAAAGTTCAATTTCACATATACAGTACAAGTGCAGATACACAGTACAATTGCAAATATTCTGAAACGGACATCTCACTGACTAGGTTTACAGCACGTTTATAAATAAAGTACACTACTGGCGGTGGCCAGGAGTTATACTAGGCGAGTCGTATTAATCCTGGACGATAGGACCCATGCCCCAGCCCGCCCGGTTCCCGCTGTTCAATGTATTTTTCTAGTCAACTTTGTCCCCTTATTACTTCTGGTGTGAATTTTTTTTTTTTTTTTTTTTTTTTTTTTTTAACACACTTGACATTGTGAGTTTTTTTGCTTTTCTTCCCATGCTATTCTTATGGGGGTTTTTAGCCTTTTTTCCCCTCTTTTTCTACATTCTAAAGTGGCGGTGGAATGTAGAAAAAGAGGGGAAAAAAGGCTAAAAACCCCATAGAAATAGCATGGTAAGAAAAGCAAAAAAACTCACAATGTCGAGTGTGTTAAAAAAAAAAAAAACAAGTTTCACACCGGAAATAATGAGGGGACAAAGTTGACTAGAAAAATACATTGAACAGCGGGAACCGCCACTTTAGAATGTAGGAAAAGAGGGGAAAAAAGGCTAAAAACTCCATAGGAATAGCATGGGAAGAAAAGCGAAAAAACTCACAATGTCAAGTGTGTTAAAAAAAAAAAAAAAAAAAAAAAAAAAAAGTTTCACACCGGAATTAATAAGGGGACAAAGTTGACTAGAAAAATACATTGAACAGCGGGAACCGGGCGGGCTGGGGCATGGGTCCTATCGACCAGGATTAATACGACTCGCCTAGTCTACTAAAACTATAAAAAGTTTAATTAATTAATAATTTGGACAATATAATTTCAAAAAATATATTTAACTCAATAATACAATTCAAGATATATATATATATATATATATATATGTATATATATATATATATATAAATACATTTTAACTGAAATGAGTTTTTTTTTTTTTTTTTTTTTACTAAAATGAGTTTTTATTAAAATCAAGTTTGTAGAAAAGGTGCAACTAGGAATTTAATTTATTTTTGAATTTCTTGTACTTTTTGTACTAATTTGAATTTCTTACATCTAGTTAAATAATATAAAACATTACAATGTCGTAGGATGATTTACGACAGAGATGGAGGGATTTAAGAGGATGATTACGCGAATAAAAATTGTTACACAGTTATTTTCGAGAATTCTTCTTGGTTGATTATCACAAAATCCTTTCTATCTGCATTTGTATAAACACATTAAAACAAAACATGGGCGTTAGTATGAAGACTGTTTCTTTCATTTAGTTGCCTTAAGATGTTTAGCTACCATATTCGTAAAATTGTTTTATATTAAGAATGAAGGAATAACAGTATCCGAAAATCACAATTCACACTACATTTTGCAATGCACGTAACTTCAAAGAAACTCATATTTTGTTGTGAATTTGTTACATATACTTGGAATAATAAATGTAATCTGAGTTTCATTCTACATTCGCTGAAAAACTTTAAAAAATGCTTCGTTTCATGTATTAATATGTTCACCTATGTTCACCTGAAAATTCATTTTGTAATATTTTCCAACAATTTAATAAAGGCGAAAGAATATTCAATTTTTGATGAGAAAGGAAGGATTGCATGATTAATTTAAATAAGATTAGGAAAAAATATTTAAATTATGGCCAAACTATTATGGCCATATTATTAAAGTTTTGAGGGATTTGACATCTGATGATTCCTCGTTCGATTTCTGAATAACGCATGGTTGTTTTGATTAAGGTAAAAAAAAACTCTTACACACAAAACTTAAACGACGTCTTCAGGAAAAGGTAAAAAAAAAAAAAAAATGTCAAAACTTTTCGCTGCTATTTAGTAACATTATCGGGTTATAACTTGTTGATTATCATTGTCAAAAATATATACCACAGTCGAATTAATATTAAAATTAAAACAAAATTATTATGATTAAATTTAAAACAAAATTATATGAAAATTATTATTATAAAATAGTAGTCGTACGTAATAGCTACAATTCGCAATTTATAAAACTTACATCAATTTGGGAAACAAGCAGGATAGAGCAAAGGTACATATATACGCAAACTTTTGGAACAATAATGGGTTTATCTCTTTATTTCTGTTACTTATATCCTTTTATTTAACTTAGAAGAAAATGTTTTTAATTATGCTGCTCTAAATCCAACTATTTGTGTATGTTCTGTTGATTTTTTTTTTTTTTTTTTTTTTTTTTAAGTCATGCATTAAATATCACTTATAGAGTTCATCGAAAATTTTACTAAGTAAGTTGTTCCTATCAAGTTTATTTTTGAATTGAAAGTTTATCATTCATTGCCCCTATTCACGTTAACATTATAATTCGAAAAACATAATAATGATAACACGAAAATATGATTTGATGATTTAAAAAAAAAAAAAAAAAAAAAAAAAACTTTATAAATGTAAAAGAGCTACAATGCTTGGCATGATGCTTGTAGAACCTAATACCTTCACGATGAAGGAAAATATAGCGCCATGTCCTTAATCTCTTTAAGCTGATGGAGCATCTTTCAGTCAATATTTTTAAAGTTTTTGCAGCACAAAATACTTCAACCCCACCATCCACCGCATGTATAAGGTGCAACAAGGACTGTGTTCAGTATGGTCTTGTGTTACCGTTTATGTATCCAAAAACATAATATTATAATTTAAGACATACTTTTTATTCATTAATAGCTTTAGTAAGACATATTTCTTATTAATTACAGATCTTTGTAAAACTGTTAAACATTTTCAGTTTATGATTTTTGCCAAAAAGTACATTTTAAAAATAATGATTTAAACTGTAGATATCCTTTATGAAGCACAATAAATATTAGCTACAATGAATAACTTTTTAAAAATAATGTAAACTTTTTCTTCTTCTTCTTCTTTTTTTTTTTTTTTTTTCGAAAGTTAATTTAACGAAATCTATTGTACCTGAACTTTTAGTATTCAGTGCAATGAAAAAAAACGCTAATAATCAACTTAAAAATTTTAATTGTGAATTCAATTTCATAAATATTTTAAAATGATCTTATCTTTTAAAGAAAGTAATGCACTACTGTAAAATTCTGTATAGACTTTTATCCCTTTCACAAAGAAAAGATCCCCCCCCCCTCTCTCTCTTTTAAGATTTAATAAAAATTTAGCTCTTGAAACATACATGATAATACCAACACCTCAAAAGGAACTTTGCGATTTATTTTTAGTTCCAATTAAAAGACAAAACCAATTTAAATTACTTACGCCTACATGAGTAAAAATGAACATAAAACTTTCACAGAGAAAAACTGATGAAAGTTCTCAATAAACTTATTAAAAATTTAACTATATATATGTGTGTGTGCGTATGTTTGTAGTGGATTTTGTATCATCCCATAATAAAAATACAAAGCTAGAATGCTTTGAAGTAGAAAAATAAAAACAATATTTAAACTTGAATTTTTGAGTAATACTTAAAAATCCAACCAGTAATGTTTAATCGTGAAAGCCTCAACTATAAGAAGGAAATTGATACAAATATTTTTGATTTCTTAAAAGTATAAAATTGATCTAACGGTTAGTGAATTTATTTAACAGACCCCAAAACAGCATATATTTAAATTTTCGCACCGACAATAATCCAGACGACTACAGTAACCATTTTGAAAAGTTTGAATAACACTTTATTTTATTTTTATTACATAAATAATATTGTTATACTTTTTCATACTAAAAAATCATAAATTTATTAATTAATGAATTCATTCTCTTCAACTGAAATTTTAACTTTTATTGAAGATCAACTAATATTTAAAAAATCAGGTGTGTTTGTGTGCGGAAAATCTGTGGCTTTTTAAAAAACTTCATGTGGATTTTTTATTTTATTTTATTTTGTTTTTATTACTTTTCTTTTTCTCTGAAAGCAGTTTTATTATTACTATTATTTATTTAATTTAATTTAATTTTGCTTTTTACAGAGACAACAAACACACATTCGTAAGATATCATTTCATAAATATTAATTGTACTGTCTACATTTCATAAAAGTAGTACTTACTACAAATAATAAAATATTCGAACAAAAAAGATAGAATATTATCAAAAAAATATTTATATTACTATTTTTAATCTTATTTGTAAAATATAAATAATTTACTATTCAAATAAAAATTTGAAACTTCTTAAATATACTAGAAAATTCCATTTTACGTATATCCCAAATATTTTCTTTTTGAAAGTACCTCCATCCTATTTAAATTGCTTTGTACAATACATTAAAATTTAATATAGAAAAAATCGTTTAAAATATATTTCAAAAGAGTTGCTTCATTTAGGATTTGATATCAATTTAAATATTTCTATTACGTATTTTCCAAGGAAATAAAACCAATACTATGACCTACATTTTCACTACGTTAAATTTTACCACTTACAGAAAAACAAAAATTTTCTGAAAGAAATTCACTGTTACAATAAAAATATCTGTTTTGTTTTTCCATTTATGAATGTAAAACGATCACAAAAGGATAAAATTGGAACAAATCTTTTGTAACTTAATATCAGAATTAATGTTGCAGATAAACGGAATGAAGCTGAAACAAAAAAAATTAGGACCAATTTTGCGAATAAAACAAATGTAGGTGTAATTCATAAACAATAGGGGCATAAAATGCATAAAAAATCTCGAAGTATCTTTTATGCTTGAATATTCAAATGTAAAACTATTTTCTAATTTTTTTTTTTTTTTTTTTTTTTTTATGAGATTTGATGGAAAATTTGCAATCAATATGGATACATTAATATATATATATATATATATATTAAATGTAAATAAAACCTACCTGATACTTTTTAACTTGATGAGCATTTAATCTCATATTTGTTTATAAAAAATTAAAAGTTACAGGAATTAATAAATTTTGTTCTTTTAAATTTGTTTAAAATTAAAATAAATATTTTATAAAGTATACTTACCAACTTTTTAAATTTTTAAATCAGATTTGACACCAGTATTTTTTAAAAGACGTATGTGCTATTATTTTTTTACAACAAAAATTACGAAAATTGTTGTAGACAATTTCTGATGTGAAGTCTCCTGCCGAAAACAGGAGATTTGGCAAATATGTATAAAACATGATCTTTTATTATATGTACATCTACTACAAATGAATTAAAAAAAAAAAATAATTGAAAACTTTGTCATCATTTAAGACACTTATTTGTCTTGATTTACAATAATAAGAAAATTTGGCTTAAAAAATAAAAATAAATCTTAATTAAATATATATATATATATATATTTCAAGGCATTTATTTTTCACATAAAATATAACATTATATCTTTTAAGGCATTTTACATTATAAAATCTGCTCCGAGGAATATTATATGCGGAAAACTAAGTGGCTATTGGTATAAACACACCGTATTGTTCAAAATATCATAAATCATAACAGTTTTTAACTTGTCATTGTGTCAGAAAAAAAGGTTATAATATATTTATTACCACATAAATCTTAGTTCTTTCAGCACTTACTTTTATGTAAATTAAAGGACAGATGCAGTCTTTGGGAAACAAACACACACACACGCACACACACACACACACACACACACACACACACAAAAAAAAAAAAAAAAAAAAAACACGGATACCTAAATATTGAAAATAATCTTAAATAACTTATTAAGAACAACTTTTTCCCCCTTGCGTTTAACTTTATATAATGTGAAGGAAAATTGATTTAAATTGTAACTGATATTATAAAAAAGAGAGAGATTGTTAATTCAGTTCATTAGTATCATTTTAACTTAGTTGTTAGTATATGTCTTTAGTTTAAAAAATATTATCAGGTAACTAGTTTTTGTTTCTAAATTATTGATAAATAACTTCTCGTTCATAGATTGAAGAAACGAAATCACAAGTAAAAACATGAATTCCAGACACAACGTAACCAATTGTTATATAAGATCCTTTCAAAATTAATCTTTTTTACAAAAATTTCATCATTTTATTTATTGTATTAAATCAGGGAACAATTTATTTAAAAAATATATTTTTTATGATTGGTATTGTGAAAATAAAATTAAAAAAACTGACAAATGTCCGAATGAAAGCAAAAATAAATGAAATGACGTAACTACTTCACTTTTAGTTCCAATCGATTAAAAACAAGATTTATTTTGTTGATATTGCAAATTACAAAGCCATACTTATTTTTTTCATCCAGTAGCCAAATAACTGCTTTAGACAATAATATATTTTGAATAGCGTGTTTAGATTTATAAAAATGATATAGGGCAGTTTAAAAAAGTTACGTTGACTGTAACAGCTTATCATTTAAAAAAGTTAGGAAAATAAATAATTTCTAGTTATTTAGTAAGCTAAATTAATACTTTATTAATATATATATACACTACCTACCAATAAGTATTTGGACACTTTGGAATTTAGACCTTTTGTCAAATATATAGAAAAGTTCTTTTGGAATCATCTCGACAATTTGGTAGCGTAAAGACTCATATATTCCAGCAAAAGTTGTGTCCTGAAAAGGAAAAGGGGACCGGTAAAAAATTAAAGCAAAATCAAAATGTTTTGGATCACCCTGTAAAAAGTAATGCTTGAAATAAATGCCGTTTGGCTGCAGCATTTGATTAAGAGGAATTTTCTCATTAACTGTTTAAATTTTTAAAAGGCTGCCACATATATACATGGAGACGGAATAATAAAAAAAAATAATAAATAAATATTTTATTTTATTTTTTGTCGCTTGGAATAAAGTCATTGGGAAAGTAAACGTTCAGTTGATAAAAGTACATGTGACATTTCCTGAAGTTAAATTATTTCGAAATGCAGTATAATGCATATCTTGCATGTAACATAAACTTTAATTAAAATATTTATCTCATGTAATTTAATACTTGGATTAATACAATTACACAGACACACACAAAATATTTTTCTTTTTTGAATTGTGTATTTAAAATTAATTACTGAAAGATAGATTTGTGAAACAATGTATTTAATTGTTAAAATGTATATATTAGTATATTCTAAGATGTACTACATAATCAATATTACCAGATATTTTCAATTAAATATCCACCACTAAATTTTAAATGCACCGGTTGGTTAATCACTTTGATCATTAATCGTCCATTATGTATATCAAATATCACTTATCAAAATTATTGTTGACTATTGAATAAAAAAGCAGCAACATTTGGCAAAAATGTATGTAATTAATACAATGCTAAATTTAAAACATAATTTTGTATGTTTCTTAATATATTTTTAAATGCACATTTTAATTTTCTGTGTTATGTATAAAAGCATACTTTAACGTACATGTACTCATACATGACAAAGGTTTAAATAAAGGTCATACATACTTTCGAAAAATAAATAAATACTTAAATATATATATATATATATGTGTGTGTGTGCGTTCGTTTACCCTACCATGCGAGGACCACTGTCCGTTTATACACCAACACTGCGAGGACCAATTTCGTTGCGAGGACCGTTTTGCCGGACCTCGGAACGAAATCGACCCATATTCGTAATCTACTATGTCATACAAAGATCCTCATATATTTTTTTGGTGGTCCTCGGTTTGTTTATAATGTACGGATGTGTGTGTGAAGTGTGTGACATAGATGGCGCTGCTGTTTCTAAAACGCAATTATCTATTATCCTCTTTTCTTCACACGGATTTATGGTATGTAGGGATATAGATGTAGGGATTTCGTTTCGTAAGAAAGCTTCAGGCGCTAATAAGAGTCTATATAAGACTAGTAGTCTTAAGTCTATAGAGAAGTGAGAAATTCCCCTGTGTATTCGTATTGTAGAAGCTGAAAACATGTGTCGTATGTAATTTGTAAACTGTCAAATGACACACCCCTTTGTATGTAGAAGAGGGTTAGGAATTTTTGTGGATATCTTCAAAGCTGCTAAGTCTCTTGCTGTGATTTTTTTTGAAAATGTGTGTCTTTCATAAAATTGCTATAGATTATGTTTCCGATTTGAGTAATTCTTGTAATTCTTACAAATTACTTCAAATGTTACAAATATTTTTGTAAATCACTAACTTCATAAATTATCGTTATATTTTTTTCAACAGAGAAACTTATTTAATAAACAGAATATATATATATATATTCTTAATTGAAGAGTTCCTCTCTCTCTCTTTTAAAAATATTCCAGAATTTAAATTAAAACTTTTATTCAAATCGAAAGAATTATTTCTGCTGGATAAAAGTGCAGTGAAAAATGTTTTAAATTGAAATAATAATAATATTAATTTTTTAATCCAACAAATCCTATTAGCTTTTTTTTTTTTTTTTTTTTTTTTGTATGTATTTATATATATATATATATTGTTATATTTTTAAGTAAGACCTTTTGTTGGTTATAGTATAATGCGTAAACACACTGAAATCATTGCATGGCAAAATTTTCATTTGATTAATGGATTGGAGTTTAAAACATCGAGTTAAACTAAACATAACTGTTTTATCTTTTATGTAAATTGTAATTTTTAATGCAGGTACACTGGACTGAAATATAATATTTTCTATTAAATGATACGAACTTTATACAACAACAATATGAATTAGAAACCTACTCTTATTAATAATAAAAATACTTTTCAGTCAAAATAATTAGGCACCGTTTTTCACCCAATAATAATAATAATAATAATAATAAAATAAAAAAATAAAGCATAATTACAATGTGATAGCAGACCTTCTTTTTTATCACTTGTTGAAGAATCATATGGTCTTTCAAAGCAAAATATTTGTTACAATTTAAAATTATTATTATTATTCGTGACATTTGCTTTTGATTTTATTCTTCGTTATACAATTACTATTTGATAAATATACAATTATTACGTTTTTATTAACATCAATTCTTATTTGTTAGTCCAGTACAAATCTTGCAATCGAGTTTTAATTAACTTCCCGATTAGCTAGACATTTGAAACTTTCAGAATAGCAGAGAACATCGTGGCAATGCATTTTTTTTTTTTTTTTTTTTTTTGAAATAGTTTTAGACAATTGTTTTGGGTCCCCGCTACCTTCAGTAGCGTTTATATGATTCAACAATCACATAACTTCCCGACTAGCTAGAAATTTGAAACTTTTAAAAAAGCTCAGTAAAAGAAGACAATGCATATTTTTAAATACTTTTAGCCAATGTTTTTGGGTCCCCGTTGTCTTCCACCGTGGGGATCTTTCTTAGGGGTCCTAGCCCGTAGGATCTAAGGGGTCCTACGGGCTAGGACCTCTTAGAAAGACCTTCCACGGAAGGCATTCCCCCCCCATAGGCCTAGGCCACATAAGGAGTCAATCGGCCTTAAAGAATCCTACAACGACAACAACAACAACCCCGCTGCCTTCGGTAGCGTTTATATGATTCAACAATCATATAACTTCACGACTAGCTAGACATTTGAAACTTTTAGAATAAATTAGAACACGATGACAATGCACGTTTTAAATATTTTTAGCCAGTTGTTTCGGGTCCCTGTTGCCTTCGGGTCCCTGTTGCCTAAATCATATAACTTTCCAACTAACTAGACATTTGGAACTTTCAGAATAGCTCAGGACACGGTGACAAGGCATATTTCATAATACTTTTAGTCAATTGTTTCGGGTCCGCACTGCCTTCGGTAGCGTTTTTATGATTTAAATATCATATAACTTCCCGATTAGCAAGACATTTGAAATTTTCAGAATAGCTCAGAACACGGTGACAATGCATTTTTTTAATACTTTTAGTCAATTATTTCGGATCCCCGCTGACTTCGTTAACGTTTATATGATTCAACAGAAAATTTAAAAACATGGTACATATAAAAAGTTCTTTTTATCTTGTAATTTTTTATTTTTTTTTATTTTAGTTCAATATTTACGCCTGCTGATTATTATATTTCAAAAGATTTTCACCGTGAAAGAAATCATATTAATATAGTATATATAGGTGAGATTTCCTACGGAATTAATATTAGATTTAATAAACTAAATAAGGAAGACCAACATGTGGAAATTGGACATTTTGCAAAACAGGGGGGGGGGGGATGATTTAAATGAATCTAGAAGGATGGACATCTGCGATTCAATTTATGATAAGTTAAACCACTGGAAGAACTGTGAATCTATATCTAACGTTCAACATTTTAAAGTTAGAAATAAGTAAAGAATTTCTAAAAGATCATGAATTTAATCGATAAAAATAAATATAGCGATAAAATTTTAATTAAGAACATAATTTTCTATGTAAGAAAAACACAATTGATTATATCATGGGTTGAATTCTAGTGAAAATATCGGAACTATAGCAGTTGACATGAGTTTAAATTTATTAAAATATAGAATGAGAAAACAATTTTTAATGAACTATTAAAAAAAAAAAAGAGAGAAAAAAAATCAAACAATATAATTTACTTAGTGTTGGATTATGTTGGTCAACATTAAGAAAAAGTTAACTTTAACACTATAATAAATAAATACAACAATATTTTGCCTCTTAAAAAAATATATATATATATATATATATATATATATATATATATACATAGTTAAGGCTTTTAAATATGATAAATACATAAGTAAAACGACATATAATTACAATAATTTCGCAAAGAATTTCAGAGGGGGCACAGAAAAAAGCGTATGCTATTGTCAAGAAACTAAATATCTCAGATACGTTTATGAAGATTATGGATATCTTCTTAACAGAGATTTGGATATAGTTCCGAATACTTTTCTGCAGAAATAAATGAAATACGGTACAAAGTACAGATTAAAAGGAATCTTGTCTAGAAAGATAGTTCATAAAAGAATTTACAAAAAATATCGATTTTTTCATATCGAAAATGGCTTTTAGATACAGATTACCTATTGAGTATTCAACTAGTGGAGGTATCATATACAGAGAGATTTGAAAGATATTTATATAAAAAATTATGATGGGATTTCAAAAATAATATTTATGCAGATTTAAAAACTTCAATTAAAAAATGACAAGCTAAATTTATAATTTTATATATCGACAAATCTAACAGAAATTTTGCAATCATATGTAAAAAACATTATGCTCAAAGACTTTATGATAGATATGTTAAGGAGAATTTTATTCTCCTTAAACAAAAAAAAAAAAAAAAAAAAAAAAAAAAACAAGAAATCAGTAATAAATTAAAGGCATTTTATAAGAAATTAAAATTAAAATAAAACAGTCATGATTTTCTGTATTTAGTTCTTGTCCCCGAATTTCATAAAATCCGCATTTCATTTAGAACAGTTACTTGTGGTTTTGGCTCATACACTAAACGCCAATAAGTCGTTATTGAATAAGCAAAATAATATGTTGTAGAAGAAAATATTGCTTCCTGAAAGTTTTCAATGAATTCCGAGTTTCGATGAATTTATACTTTTTGCGATATTCTAAACATAATACACCCATTTTTGGAAAATGACTACTTCTCTGATCGTGGGTATGGTGTGTTAGCAAAATTTCGTTTATGAGGTGTTGGCGTTGGGGATTAAGGCCAGTTGAATATTATAGGCATAGGTGTCTGGGCCTAAGGATGTAAATGCCCTCCAGCAGGTTTTTTTAAATGATCCTCACCCGCATTTGCGCCAGGTTTGGAGAAGAGCACAGAAAAGGCCGAGTGGTTAGACCAACGAGTGCAACCTAAGATCGAACCCGGCACCTCACGTCTATCAGCTTTTGAGAGTAGATTCACTCGACCTTAGTTTACGAGAAGACGAGAGTTTACGAGAAGTATACTGCTTACCTCGTCATCTGAGGATTTGTAAGAAATGCTTCAGGAATTAAACAAAGAAAGCAAACTCGGTGGATTGAAAATGACCCACAGTGCCTCAGTAAGACAAAAATTATGGCAAATTCCTTTGTTTCTTCACTGAAGGTATGGATTAATATGAATCACTATTGATATGGATCAGTTAAAAACGGTATGCTGTTCTACATATCTGAGACAAGTCCTTCCGATGAATAGAGGGCACCATGAAATTAACAGCCGAGTTAAACTTGCGTGGAGAGCATTCTGAAGAAATAGCGCTATATTCAAAAGCGATCTCCCAATTTCTTTGAAAAGAAAAGTTTTTGATCAGTGCATTTCGCCTGTTTTAACTTATGCTTTCAAAAACTTGGACATTAACATATAAAACAATACAAAAACATCAAACAACTCAGAGATGCATGTAGTGAAACATGTTAGGATTCACCTGAAGAGACAGAAAGCCAAACACTTGGATAATTAAGCAAACCAAAGTTAAGGATGTTATTTCTGGAGTTAAGAATTTAAAATGGAGTCACCTTGCGAGAAGAAATAATGATAGGCAGACACCAAAGTCGTATTTTGCATTCTGAAAGATAAGAAAAGACCGAGGAAGGTACCACTGTGTCGTTGGAGCGATCAAATTGTGAAGTTTGGAAAAACAGAATGAAGAAGAATTGTAGAAACAGGTCAGATTCACCTAGGCGAGGCCTTCATTCTGCTGTGTATTGATAAAGCCTGAAACTTACGATCATGTCGGGGCCGGTGAAAGTGTGGGTGAATTAACACGGTGCTGTGCTTACTCAAAAAAGGTGGTCGAGATTCGATTACTGGGCGATACTAATTTTATTTAATTTAGGGGGGAAAAAATAAAAATAAAAATTTTAACAAAGTACAGAAATAAGTAAATTTAAAAAGTAAATTAAGAAATGAACTATAAACTCTTATACTATTCGTTCTTCAATTTGAGACCAAAAATAAAAAAAAAAAGAAAGAAAGAAAGAAAAAGAAGTTGAGTCTATTTTCAAGAGGGGTGATCGCTACGTCTGAGAGGAGTATTTCGCAAAATTTTATCTCTGGTGCATTTTTGTTTATTGATTTCACTTTTATTTTCGGTCTTTAATTTTCACCTTAAATTTGAATTGAATATCAGTATATAAAATTTGATTCAAAATATCAGTACACATTTTTCATGTGACTTGTTCAAGAGGAAATAAAGTTTGTAGGTATTGTACTAAGATGATTTTGAATAAAGTTTCTTAAAATTCTGAGAGAAATTAGCGGAAAACGGCGAGATAATGATTCAGATAGCGCTTCTTAGAAAACAGGCTACGAAAATTTCCGGGGTTTCTACTAAAACTTCTGAAAGGTTTTATCAAGGTCATTCAAACACCATGAAAGTCAGTTTCATATTTTATATTCATGCTACTATTTCCAATGCAACACTCCTCAAAATGCATATTTATATGGAAATTTTTCAATTTTGCTATGTTAAAAAAATCTTAAATTATGAATAACATACGAAACTTTCCTATTATAATATTTGTAGTCAATCATGTTCAAACAAGTATCTTAAATGTTATTCTGAAGTTGTCTGATGTATTTATGATCCTCAAAATGGACGTTTATGCTCAATTCTGCCCTATTCTGCCATTTATGCAAATCGTAAATTCCAAATAACTTACGATTTTTTTTAATTGGGAAAATCGTAATCTATGATATTTATACCAGTATCCTAAATAATATTTAAAAAGGGGTCTGATATCTTTGCGATGAAAATATCACTCAAGATTGACGTTTATGTAATTTTGCCCTATTCTGCCATGTTAAGAAATTCGTAAATTTCCAATAACTTACGAAATGTTTATATTGTAAAATTCATAGTCATTATTATTTATGCCAGTGTCCTAAATAATATTTAAAAAGTGGTCTGAGATCTTTTCGATGAAAATATCACTCAAGATTGACGTTTACGTGAAATTTTACCCTGTTCTGCCATGTTAAGAAATTCGAAAATTTCCAATAACTTACGAAATTTTTATATTGGGAAAATTATAGCCAATGACATTCATGCGAGTTTCTTAAATAATAATTCAAAAGTAGTGTGACATCATTACGACGAAAATATTATAAATAATATTTTAAAACTGATCTGACTTCTATGCGTCAATTTTTTTTTTTTTTTTTTTTTTTTTTTTGAGATACTGTGTAGTGTACACAGAGTAACATACTAACGGACTAACAGACACCCTACAGACGGACACCATACAAGTTTTGTCATTTTCGGAATCCTCACCTGAAAACGTGTAAAAAAGTCAAAAAACGGAGGTCGAAAATTTTCACGATTACTGTACCTAGTATGATGGGGAACTAAAAATGTATAATATGTAATGAATAATAATGGGACAAATTTCTCCGTAAGTTAACATGAGCTTTCAATTACCTTGATTTTAACTAAACCTTAGTCCTAATTTACCCTAATAATCCAAAGAGCCTTAATCCTAAATTTGATCCCAAAGAAAAGACAAAAAAAAAAAAAAAAAAAAAAAAAAAAAAGCATGTTTATGAAGGAACACCTAACGATGAATTTGACTATAGCGATATTAGACGAATAAATTGGTTCCTCTGTTGAGAAATACTTCATGTTGAATTATCGTGTTGTGTTTAAGGAGGAAAGGAAGAAATCGAATTTTTACAAATAATAATAATAATAATAATAATAATAATAATTTCAAAAATCAATGAAACACAAGGCGATTATGATAGACAAATGGATTCAAATATCTTTAATAAATAGGCATTAAAAAAACTTAACTTACCGGGAAGTACAGTGATCATCCTCATTGATAAAACACCTCCTATAATACTACAACCATACAAAATCCCTGATGCGATCAGCCGAAGAAATAAAAACTAAATTATTTCGCAACAAAATACAATGCTAATTTTTCAGATGTGTTAAAAGTTGAATTATTAGAATTTATTAAATTAAATCCCCCTCCAATTAAAATTTACAAATTTGACTAATTGCTACAAAAACATGCACCTGATATACTCCGCCTCCTATCTAAGGCTGTTGGTAGTTAATTTTTTGGGAGGAGGTTTAAATTATAGTACACAATGTTAATTCTTTAGAATATAGTATAGATTGAAAATTTTAAACAAATTTGCACATTTCAGGGGAGGGGGGAGGTAATGGGTCAACTACTAGCAAAATCGCATTTTGAAACGGCCCACCGGTGGCCGAGTGATTCTGCGCCCAAAGCTGGTAGACCTGAAGTGCCGGGTTCGATCCCAAGTCGCGCTCGTCGACCTAGCTGTTCGGTGTTTCCGTGGTTTTCTCCAAAACTTTTAAATATGGGCTAGTCTAGGACCCCTTAGATAGACCGTCACGGAGGGCATTCCCCCTCAGGCCTAGGACCTACAGCAGTCAATCGGCCTTATTCCCAAAATCCAATCTAATCCCACTTTAAAACTATTATTCTATATAACATAATTGTAGAGAAAATAACAAAGAATTTATTTCCAGTTGTTAAATATTCAAAAATTTCATCAATGATTATATTAGACAATGATAAAACTTTAAGAAATTTCCATTAATTGCTCAATTACTGGTCTGTTCACAATAATACAACAATTGAAACAGAGCAGCTATAAGTGATCATCATACATATCATGTTTTGTGAATTTATAATTTAAAGGATTTGAGACTTGAGCCTTCGTACATAATAATTCCAACTAATCTTTGCAAAACATTTTACAAATTATATATTACAACAAAAAAGTGTACACGCGCAGGAAAGGAAGTGTTGAAAGGGAATGAATACTTTATAGTAATTTGGGTTAATATTACAACTTTTCCATAAGAAAGCACTATCTGACTATCACTACCAGAAAACCGGTTAAAAAACATCCACTTAAAAAATTATAATCACTCCGTACTTTATTTAAAAAAAAAAAAAAAAAAAAAAAAAAAAACACCGTTGGATTTTCTTGTTGGGGAATAAGAACAAATGAAAAGTTTCATACACTTACAAGCGAAAATGAATGTGGGTATGCAACTTTATAGGAGTATTTAATTTTTTAAACAATTATTTTTATAAAATCTCTTTTAATTTGTCGATTGTTGGTTGGGTTTTACGTCGCACTAGGGTTGCGCAATGGGCAATTGGTGATGGTCTGGGACTCGCCTCGAGAGGTGGTCCGGAGACATGCCATCATAATTTTGATCCTCCACGGAAGGGATGGCTCTCCCGCTTCGATGACTCACAGAGGTATAATTTTGATGGGAACATGGAGGACATTGACATGACAGATTTTACATGCACTAGTCACCATTAGTGTTCACAACAGTCTTTGGTCTACTCGAGAATCAAGCCCGCAATCATCCAATCAGGAGCCCGGCGCTCTACTGACTGGGCTACCGCGTCCCCCCCCCCCTCTACCTTAAAAAAAAAAAAAAAAAAAAAATCAAAACGTCTAGTGAATAAAAATTAAATATCCGCAATTTATAGGAAAGCAAAAAATACTATTCGATTTTCTTGATCGGAGACAGTACTTGAAAATTTTAATTTACTTAAGATTGAAAATGAATGCAAGAATGTCTTAGAAATTAGACAATATCAATTGATCTTAGGTTTAAAATTTTAATAATAAGCCTTAAATTTTCTTTGGCTTTGCCTCATTCTTCAAAAGTAATTTCATCAAATTTTCAAGAAATAAAGTCGCTGAAATAAAGAATATATAAACATTGTCACAGATATTAACTTTATAATACTCGTAAGTAATTTTTTAAATATCTATTCGTATAAAATATCTTTTCATTTATTGAATTTTAAATGTAATTGCATTGTCTTTTTGGGAAAATAAGACAACTTTTCTATAATAAAGCACTTCCAGAAAACCAGTTAAAAACATTCATAGAAAAAAAAAAAAAAAAAACTTTATAGAAAGGCGAAAACTACTCTTCAATTTTCTTGTTCGGGAATAACAATTCATGAAAAACTTCACATGCAAGTGAAAATTAATGAAAAAATATGCAAGAAAATTAGTCAGGTTTTAACTGATCTCAGCTTAAAAAAATCATAATATAATAAAAGCCTTAATTTTCTTTATTTTGGTTATAGTTCCTCTGTCTGTGATCTAAAAAAAAAAAAAAAAAAAAAAAAAAAACCTTTTCGGCAAGCTTAAAGGCAAAGGTAGATTCCTTTACGTTAATGTTTCAAATGTAAAGAAATATTTCATATGCATTAATACATACTTAGCCAATGGCTTTGTTCCCACACATTGCATTATTTACGTCGGTATTCTGTTTTTAAGAAATGTAATTATCAACTAGTACTATTCATTCTACTAAAAATTTCAGTCTAGATTTATTGATCAGTAAATGATTCAGTTTTTTAAAAATCCAAGTTTATAATCATTCAACAAATAGAAGACATAAAGATATACAATTTGGTGACAAAACTTGCGACTTAGGATTGAAATTTGTGAAAATTTGATAGTTGTTGACGAAATTTTTGACTTGGTGACGAAATTCGTTATTTGATGACAAAATTTCGCGAGCTCGGCGATGAAAAATGGTAGTTTTGACGTCATTATATTTTCTTCCCACGCAAAAACCTCATATCTGTTCACAGACCAATATCTTGTTTCCACAAGATAAAAAATCAAAGGAAGCTGTAACGTATTACTCTCAATTTCAATCGTAAATTTTAAATTCTTGCGTAAACCGGCGTTCTAAACTATTCCCCACAAACGATATTTTTACCAAGACTAACGTATTATTTCAATTTTATATTTTTAAATAATTAATTAAAGCTGTTACCATGGTTTTTATATTTGCAGTGATCTTTTTTATTATCGTTTGCACGTGACGTAAGCATCAGGTTATAAATTTAAGAAATTAAAGCTATAGAAAAAGTCGGCTTCATCACAATTGTCGAAAAATCACTTTTTAACTTGTAACTTTTAAGCAATTGAAGTTATTGAAAACGTTTAAATACAAAAGTTGTTCTTTATGATAAGGCGGTAATTCGCCTGATTTGAAGTATTTTCCTATTTTCAATATTAAAGAAATTATGGGCAAATGAAAATTCCCATCCCCCACCATTTCCACCCCCATTGAGCTGGATGCCTCATCTACGAACTCGACCGAGATTTTTATTGTCCTGACAACATATCCGGAGCTGGTTAAATTTAAGTAAAAATTACTCCAGTATTGAAAAATGTATATGAAGTACCCCTACGTGCACGTAAAGCATCACCTCTCTACTCTTTTTCGCAATTTATCTACCTGAGAAGCTGTTATCAGTGGCGGATTTAAGGGGGGGGGCTAGGGGGCTGAAGCTCCCCCCCAAAACACTGACATTCACTATTGAATATTGGAATTGTAAATTTTTTATTGGTCTAGAATAACACTTTGAAAAATCTTAGCCCCCCCCCCCCCCGAAAAGTCAAGTTCTGGATCCGCCACTGGCTGTTATATCCGTTTTGTTGTAGATTAGTCAATGTTTTTATTGTTACCTCTAAGATGATTTCTTTTCTTTTCCTTTTTTTTTTTTATACTACATTTTTGAGTTGTGGCACTTATCTTGCTGGGGTTACTTAATGTGTATACTGTAATAACGTTTTATTTAAACTCACTAAAATATTTACCCATGTTCTCTGTAAATTTACAATAATTCTTAGTTAAAAGTAAGTAATCGAAATTATCAATTTTTATTATGTATTTTTATTTATTTTGTTTATTTAACTTCTTAAAAAAAAAAAAAAAAAAAAAAAAAATAGCATTCTTAGTTACAAACATAGTCTCCTCAATAATTAATTATAGTCATTAAAATTTATATAAAATAGATTTTTTAATATCTCCATTTACTTTCTCTGTAATTTTCGATAAATAACTAAAGACAAATGATTATCAGTAGTTTTTCTTTTGAAATTTTTATTAGTGTAGATATCGTTAATTGATTAAAAGTGTAATTATTGATATAATTTTTCAAGCATTTCTGTATATTTGATGCAAAATACTGCAATAGAAATTATTTTCAGTAAACTTTGCAGCTATGTCATTGTAATAACCGTGTGTGTCATTAACTACAATATAAACCAAAAAAAAAAAGAAAGAAAAGAAAAAAGTTCTTAAAAAGTAAATTTTCCGAAAATTCTCCACCTTTGATTGCAAAAGAATTGTGTTATTCTACTCGACTTTATAATACTGACACTCGAAACAAAAATCAAAATAGTAATTTTACTTACTTAATTGCAGAATTTTATGAATAAGATGGCCCAGAAGACGAAAATTTATTTTTTCCATTTATTGTTCAATTTTCTATTATTATTATTTTCACGTGCAGCGTAATATTTCATACATTTCACTCAATATGACAAAATTATTTATTTTAAAATTTAATAGAAATATAGCCATGCTTAAAAATTAATATATTTTAAATAAATAAATGAATAAATAAATATTTTTAAGTTAATAATATGCTGTTTTATGTTATGCTTAGTTTTCTTAATGAGAATTATATTTCCTTAATTTTCTTTCAAAACAATCTTAGATAAAAATGAAAAATTTTAGGAATTAAACATATTAGAACTTATAAAAAAGAATTCGAAGAAAAATGAGTTTAAAGTTTTAAGCAAAACTTGCACAAAATATTAAAATCACGTCTTTTGATTTAATTCTGGCATAGGTGTCTGCTTAACTGGGTCAGCGGGGGCGGTCACCATAGCTTTTTTTTTATTTTATTTTTTTATTTTATTTTATTTTTTTTTTTTCACGGGGGCGAAAATATATGTTTGCCTGGATGCTTCAAACTTCCAACAGGTCGAAATTTCAAACGCGAAAATTAGTTTGATCATATATTTGAATTTTACAGTACATCGTTTTTTATTTATTTTATTTATTTATTTTTTCTTCTCTCTCTTTCTTTACTGATGGGTTACCAGCAGGATCTACTGTACTTCATACAATTCCCATTTGGCAAGAGAAAAGCTAAACGACCTGTCCTTTATAGACTAAAGATAGGTTGAGGCCTTAGAGGAGAAATAATCAGTATCTCTCCTAAGGTTGAGGCAGAAAAGCTATTGTTCACGGTCAAGGCGGTTTGGAGTATGGGTGCAACTTTCGGGAATTCTATTCTCAAGAAAAGTGATACCGACAGAAAAGCTTTTGTTCATTCAGTTCAGAGTAACATTCGCTATCCCATAGCACAAAAATTTCATGCTGAAAGTTTCTTTTAAATGGGTTAGTAAGGCGAAAGATACTAATATTTAAAAAGAAGCAAACTTTTAATGCAATTAAAAATACAGATATTTAATTAAATATTTCTCTTTAATTTAAATTTTTCTGTATATGTTTGTCCATTATTTATTTATTTATTTATTACCCACTGTTTGAGTCCGATTAATATCAGTATTCAATTTTACACGCGAAAAGAGAAGAGGAATTTGTTTGTTCGTTGAAGGAGTTAAGGTCAATTGACTACACTTGGTTCTAGGCCTATAGGTGGAACGCGCTCCATGAGAATCTTCCTAAGGAGTCCTAACCCGTATTTACACTAGTTTCGGAGAAAGTCACAGAAAACTCCGAACAGCCAGGTCGACGAGTGCGACCTGGGAAACGCGGTGCTTCTCGTCTACTAGCTTTGTTCTCAGAATTGCATGACCACTGATGAGGCCGAGAAGGGGAAGGAGTTGTCAAAAATGATAATTAATAGGTTAAAAACTGCTGTTTTAGAAGCCCAGATCTCATTATTAATATTACTTCAGCAAACAAGTAAATACGGTCATTTCTACAAGATGATTTAGATTGTCAATTTATGAAATTAATAAATATATTGGAAAAAGTAATAAAAATCTTTAATATCTAAGTTTACTGAAATACTCTTATATACGTATATTAAATTGTTTACATGTAATTATCTATGTAAACAATTTCAGTTGTCGATTCTCTGTTCTTATATATTTTCGATGTAAATAACAGTATCGGCATTTTTAAAGAAATTTTAATAAGAAATCTCTTTATAAATGAAATAAAAGGACACGGCACAAAGAGTCCTGTTTTGGAAAGTTCTAAAGAATGTTCTGAAAAAAATCCTTTGAAAATTATCTTGAAAAAAAAAAAAAAAAAAGAAAGAAAGAAAGAAAGAAAATTTTCAGCTTTAACAACATAAAATGTACTTTAAGAGTAAAACTTTTATGTTTTGAAAATAAAGACGTAATAAAATGTATGATTAATTTGTGCCCCCCCCCCGCACTTTTTTTTGTGTATGTGTGTCTATCTATATATAAGAAGAACGTATTCAATTTGTGGAAAATTTCGACCGTTGATATAGTTACACGTCTTAAGACGTTTTGAACACGATATGATTATCGATATGACTATTTTTAGAAAATATCTGTGTGTTTCTCTCTCTCTCTCTGTATAAAAAATTCTGTATTTGGTCGGTTGTATCCAGAACCAATGGACGAATTTAACTGAATTTTGATTTAAACTAAAGCTGATTACGTTTGATAATCAGTCGCCTAACAGTTGACGCTGTCATCGTCTATTTTATGTTAGTTTTTTTTTTTTTTTTTTTTTTCATAACTTTTAAAATCACAGTATAGGAAAAAATTAATTTATATACCAAAATTGATTTTCTCTGTTCAAAGTAAAAATATATATTTGATAGTAATAGTTAGAATACCAAGAAAATTTTTCTTTATGTATATCTTTATTCTATCCCCTACCCTTTCTCTCCGGTATGTAGATTTTAAAATCGAAAAAAAAAGTCACCGGAAATGAATTTTGGTGGTCTTCATAAATGAAATACAGCTTTTTAATAACTTTTAGTGGCATTATGTTTCTTCTATTTTTAAAATTGTTTTTTTCCTTTTAAATGATTCTTTTTCTGTTTCATTTACGTATATATGAATTATTTTTAACATATCGCAGGAAAAAATGAAAAATTCAATATTCTACTATGTGTAAGGAGTATAAATATTTGCATAGAACACAATGCTATGGAATACTTTTGGGTGCCCCTATGTACAAATAAGTAGAAGTATACACTCCATTTTCAATAAGGAACATGCTATAGTGAACTGGAATAACATATATCAGTTTCAAGAATTTCCATGAATATTTATGGGAGTTGGTGCACGGACAGACAGACGGATCAACAGACGAACAGACAGACCCAAACCGAAGTCAATAACAGTTTTCAGGGCTGAAAGTATTCCTATATTTCCTATTTTTCTTATATATTTCAAAAAATCATGAAAAATGCCCTATATTTTCCTATAGTTTATAATTCTGTACATTTTCCCTATATTTCACAAAAATTTTCCTACATTTCCTATATTCTGGTACTTCAGTTTAAGTTCTTCTTACTTATTTTCTGCTTTCCTTGCTAGGCATTAAAAGAATTCATAATTCCATTACCATTTCAATATTAATTTTCACTTATTATTATTATTATTATTATTTTTGTGGAAGTATGGGAAAGTTGGGGGGGGGGCACAATTCATTAAATAGGCACTACATGTAGTTAACTAACATGTAGTTAAATTGAAGGTTCATGATTTTTCTTTCTTTTTGATTTTTTGAGCATTATGATGTAAAAGAGGTGTCATTATTTTGAATATAATATGTGGATTCATGTTAAATGATATAAACTGGTAGGAAAGTTAGACAAGCAAGAGGTGGTAAATTTGGAAATGTGTTCTTTTCTAAATAATATAAAAAGTAAACAGTAATATATCAGTACATTCATTTTATCTGTTAAATTAGATGAGATTAAATTAGGGTGTTTTGTTTACGAAGTCATTTAATCATTCCGAGATTACAAAATAATGTTAGAGAAAGTTTGTTTTTACTCAACCTCTCAATCTTCTCTTGAAAATATGTTCCTACTTTTGTGTGAAAAATATTCCTATATTTTCCTGTTTGATTGCTTTGACCCCTGAGTTTTTAACCTTCTTTGTAAACTGTTAATAACATTCCTCAAGTAATTCCAGTGCGTTAAATTCATTATCGCAGTTAGAGAGTTTGAACATCGCATTTAGGATATAGTACCTAAAATTCGAAAGAAAAAGAAATCCTAAATGCGACGCGGGTATATTTTTTCATAAATTAAAGACAATTTTTTAATTTCTTGAAAAGAAATGACCCAAACACAAGTTCAGAGTTAAGCGTATAATGTTCAACACTTTTTTCTTTCTTTTCATATTTATTTATTTACTAAAATATCATAAATTTCCTAAATGCGATAAGCTTACAAAAAATCAGGTCGCATTTGGGATTTGGGCACAATGATCTTAAAAAAAAAATAAAAAATAAAAATCTACATTTTTGTCATATATTTACTCCGTTATTTTGTTTTATTTATTTATTTATTTAATTTTTCAATGATTTATTGATAAATTTCACTAATTTTTTGCTTTCTTAATTTTTTCTGTAATTATCTTTATTTGACCTTTGATCTCTCGGAGGATTTTGGGAAAGTCGAAAGCCTGCCATTATCGACCAACTAAAACCTATTAAATCAAGATGGCATCTGCTCCTTCTTCTAAATATTATCTTATTATTTTCTGTTATAGTATGTTCAGATTTCTTATGTATGGATGCCATATATCAATGTCTCAGAAATAACTCATTTTTTATTATCTTGCTACTATAATTCCTGTTGATATAGTCGTTCTATGGAAAATTTTAAACTTAACTTTTTGAATATATTTTGCTCTGTATAGAACTTCCCTTCAGTATGTAATAATTTATTGATTATTCATAGTGCTTAGCGTAAGATTATAAAAATAAGGCATATAACAGTATCGGAATTCGAAACTCTGCAAAATATAAAAGAATAAAGGCGTTTAAGTTTTTCCGTAGTTTTCTTCGAAACTTGAGTAATTCCGAACTAAATACCGTTAAAAATCCTTTGTACGAAATATTAACCAAATATCGGAACTTGTAACTCTGCAAAATTTAAAAGTATAAAGGCGTTTTGGGTTTTCCGTAGTTACAGAATTTGAACGGCTTATATCAGTTTAAAAGTCCGCAATAAAAAGTACTTTAAAATATTTTTGGAATGATATATTATAAGCAATTTAATCATAATTAGTATTGGAGATTGTGAAATTTTATTATATTAAAGCGCTATCTGGTGACTGATTTGCGAGATCTGCTCTTCAATTTCAATTCAAATAAGTTTTAAAGTAATATATTATTTTTGAAACTATGTTAAATAGAAGCTACAAAAGAAACTACAATAGAAGCTACTAGGCGAGTCGTATTAACCCTGGACGATAGGACCCATGCCCCAGCCCGCCCGGTTCCCGCTGTTCAATGTCTTTTTCTAGTCAACTTTGTCCCCTTATTACTTCCGGTGTGAATTATTATTATTTTTTTAACACACTTGACATTGTGAGTTTTTTTGCTTCTCTTCCCATGCTATTTCTATGGGGTTTTTAGCCTTTTTTCCCCTCTTTTTCTACATTCTAAAGTGGCGGCGCCACTTTAGAATAGCATGGTAAGAAAAGCAAAAAAACTCACAATGTCAAGTGTGTTAAAAAAAAAAAAAAAAAAAAAAAAAAAACAGGCTCACACCGGAAGTAATAAGGGGACAAAGTTGACTAGAAAAATACATTGAACAGCGGGAACCGGGCGGGCTGGGGCATGGGTCCTATCGTCCAGGATTAATACGACTCGATATATGTATAAGCATTCCTATAATAAGATTTACCTGATTTTCCTGTGGTTTTTGGGGAAACTTGCAAAAATCCAATCTGAATAGCGTTAAAAATTCTTAATGGAAAATGTAAACTGAGTATCGGAATTCGAAAGTCTGTAAAATTCAAAAGAATTAAGACGTTTTGTAGTTTGTTCGTAGTTTTCCCCGGACCCGAAACACCCGTACGAATTTGAACACCGTTCAATTTGTCGGATCTTAAAACTTAATAATACCAATTTTAAACGCTCTAACACTATTTCTACAGCAGCCCCTTCGCATTCCTTTCCCGTCTCGCCTAATAATTTTACACTTTTGAAAATATCTGCAATCGGTTTCTCGGGTCTTAAAATCTAATAATGCCAATTGTCAACTCTCTAACTCCATTTCTACATTTTTGTCCCTTCACCCCTCCCCTTTCTGTCCCTCCTAATAATTTTACACTTTCAAAAATATTCGCAATCGATTTATCGGGCCTTAAAACCTAATTATATCAATTTTAAACGCTGTAACTGTTGTTCTACATTTTTGCCCTTTCACCTGCTCCTCCCCCCCCTTCCTTCAAGACACTCCTAATAATTTTAAACTTTCAAAAATATTCATAATAGAATTATCGAGCATTAAAACCAGGTAATAGTAATTTCAACGGTACATCTCAATTTAAAACTAGTTGGCATAGATGGACTTCGCTGAGTTACCCACCATATATATGTTCTCATAAATTTCTAGTGTGAGACATATTATAGCATATTAAGAGAAATGAATTTGATCAAACGCTTGACAAAGTGACAGAATAAAATCTCCGCCTAATAGGCTATCCACCGTTCACTTCAATTTGTTTATCTTATTCTAATCTATTAATTTATTTTATTAGGGTCAGTTTCGTAGTTTAGTTTTCATGCTACTATTTCCAATGCAAGAATCCACAAAATTCCTATTTATATGAAAAATTTTTAATTTTGCTATGTTGATAAAATCTTAAATTACGAATAATTTACGAAATTTTTCTGTTAGAATATTTGTAGTCAATCATGTTCAAACAAGTATCATAAATGTTTTTTGAATTTGTCTGATATATTTATGATCCTCAAAATGGACTTTTATGCTCAATTTTGCCCTATTCTGCCGTGTTAAGTAAATCGTAAAGTCCAAATAACTTACGATTTTTTTAATTGGAAAATTCATCGCCTTTAAATGTTTAAATCGCGTTTTTATCTCTTAGTTATATATATATATATATATATATTCTAAAAGATAAAACAAAAAAATTGGTGACAAAATATAGAAAACTGTAGAAAAAATAAATAAATAAAATTCTTAAATAAATAAATAAATATAATTAATTAATTAATTAATTAAAAATGATGTTGAAAAGGTGTTAGGTCCCCTTAAACGTACGGGGCTAAGGTACAATTATATTGACATGGATTTCTTAAAATAGTGATTTTCCTTCTGTAAAAGAATAAAATTTTATTAAAGACTATATAGTTAACGGAAAAAACGGTAACGGAAAGAATGGTACCCTTGAACATCGGAAACTTCTTGTAAATAAAATAATAAATATCATTTTTGTATATATGCCTTTTCGTATATATATCAGTAGAGAAAAATCCTTAGACCAATTTTCGGTCTTTCATTTACATTCCCTTTCCACACTTCAAATGAAATAATAATAACACTGTTTACTTTCTTACGAGAAGTGTTGTGCATTTTCCCGTTACAGTTTCTTTTGCATTGATTACTCTCTTTGTATTAAATTTATGAACATTTACCACAAAAAAAAAAAAATAATAATAATAATAATAACAATAAATAAACAAATAAACAAACAAATCTAATAATAATTGTTTTCTATTTTCATATAAGGAAGTATTGAATTCGTAAAAATTTTCTACTTCCGGTTTCGAACGGATTTACACATTTTGAGATGACGTGAACATAATTTACCATTTAAACTAGTATGAGGTAGGAAGCCTTTATTATCATATTATGAATATATAGGCTCCCTACTCTCCCCCCACCCCTCGCTTTCAACCGGTTATAAGCAATAAATCTCACCCCGTACTGACAACCTAAAATCGGCTGCTAAGAATTGTGGTATTGGAACGCGCAATTTGAATCATTTTATAATAAAACTCTAAAAATGAATGAAACTCTATAATTAATAATAATAATAATTAAAAAAAAAAAAAAAAAATGCAATTTTGTATTTTGTATTGCTTAGCTGGCTGGCTCTTCTTTCAAAAGTTGACCCGTCCAGCTGAACTTCTAAATCCATAGCAGCTGTTGGGAGATAGCGTTTTTAACTACTTCACAAAAGAAGCGTCGTTTGGACAAACCGCTCCTGCATTTCAAAGCAATCTTTCATTCTCATTCGTAAGAAAATTCCGCGTCGCGTGTGGTAATGTTGAGATATTTACAAGCCACATTATGGGAGTTCTTAGAAACGAAACGAAATGTTATTCAAGTAGATCTCGATGTTTTCAAAGCTTTAACTTTAACTTGATATTTTTTGTTGGGTAATTCTTCAGGAACACATCAATTGCGCTTACATTAATCCCCCCCTATTGTTAAAAATGCATCAATTGCGCTCGCGAGAAAAATTACTAAAAACGTTCATTGTCACCCTCCCCTCCCCCTTGTATACCGGAAGGTAAAAAATGATAATTTCTAGAAAGGAAAGAATTCTTTGCTTACTTTATTGTCACTATCATATCGTTTCTATAAAATATAATCCTAACTGGTCCACGTTAGAGATATATTATACAGATATTAAACTATTAATCTCACGTGGAAATACAGAATATGTTTACTTATCAAGATGTTTCATTTAGTATTCTGTATTATTAACACAAATATTAATTTTTTATTTTCATTTAACCCATTAGGCGTCAAAGCTCCCGCTGTGGGAACAATTTTTTAAGATTTTTTTCCCCTGCAAGTAATTAAGATAAATATATTTTTTATTTTTTACAATAAATATTAAAATTCCCAGCTTCGTTTTTTTTTTTTTTTTTTTTTTTTTTTTAATTATTCAAACAAAGATGTTTGTTTTTCTGCAAAACATCAGCAACGAAAAAAAAAATCAAGAAAAATAACTCATTCGAGTACAGGGGTTTAAAACATTGGATATGAAATAAAACAATTCTTTTCTTAAATTATAACAAACAGGGATCAAGAAAACTAATTAAAGAGGATTTTGCCTTTTTTTCAACATTTGTTCTACCCCAATTAGGTGTCAAATCACCCATTTGGAAACATGTCATATCTTCTAACAAAATATTTTTTTTTTTTTTTTTTTTTTTTAAGTATATATGATTAGAAATGCACATTGAAACCCATTTATAAATTTTCAGTGGAATTCATATAGCGGCGTTTAATGGGTTAACAAATATAATAAGCAAAATATTTCATACGAGTAAAATGATGTAATCCAAAAGTCACATAAAAAAAAAAAAAAAAAAAAAAAAATCAGAAGCTTGTATATATTTTTAAAGAGTGTTATAAAAATATTATTTTTTTAATACCTGAAGTTAAAAAAAAAAAAAAAAAAGGGGGATTCTTCATAACCTTGATGTTTTGTCTGTCTATGTGCCTATATGTGACATTTTTGATAAATGAAATAAGTAGCCGAATTTCATTAACGTCTATTTCATTAGAAGGCTGATATATTTCGGATGACTCAACTATATTTCATATATTTTGGTTTTATTTTATTTATATTTTTATTTATTTTTTCCCACAGAATACCTTGCATTGATATATTTTTATAAATTTTCAAGTTGACAACCTTCCAATTTTCAAATTAAAAAGTTAATAATAACAACAAAAAGAAATAGGACTGACTTCAATTAAAGATCTTTCGAAGAAATTATGTTTAGATGTAAAATAATAAAAGTAGTATTAATAATAATAAAGAAAAAAAAAAGTCTGTTATATGTAATTAAAGAACATCCCCAAAAAATGGAGCCATTTAGAAATAAAATAAAATAATAATAAAATAATAATAATAATAAATCTTTCACTTACAAATAATTTATAAGAATTGTTTCTTTAAATTTGCATGATTTTTCTCAAAAAGTGGTAGATTAAAAAAAAAAAAAAAAAAAAAATTATAAATCATTTATGGGATCTCTAAAATTATGTAAACTTAAATGCAGAAATCTAGTCATCATTCCTTTCCGAGGGCCAAATGCGGTCCTCCCAATGTTAATGTGTAAACGAGTTTTGGGCTGCACTTGGTAGGGTAAACAAACGAAAATAAACACACACATAAATAATTGTTGAAAATTTGGTTCAAAAGCTTTCTTAATTTACATTTTATTTTATTTTATTTTATTTTATTTATTTTCTGAAGAATTTGAAGTGATATTTTAAAATTTTCGAGCTCGCAATTCTCCATCTTACAAATCATATTAAAAAATTAAGGAAAAAATAATACGGCTGCCTTTATATATAAATAAAGAATTTCGTCGATAAACGGTATAGTTTCGAAATAAAATTATATTTATAAATCTTTCATTTGTATCAACATATGATAATTGTTTGTTTAAAACTGCAGGGTTTTTCTCAGAGTGGTTGATTTAAGAAAATTATAAATCATATATGAAATTTCCAATATTTATAAAGCCTTGCGCCCTGGCATAGTCAATCAGCCTTAAATCCTACAGCCAACCAACCAACAAAAACTTATAACAATATACTCATTTATATTTACTATTTTATATATTTTTCTTATGTAATGGAATCTCAGCATTTCCTTTTCTTTCCGAGAATAAAAAATGGGAGTCCTCGCAATACCGATGTGAAAACGGGTTTCGGTCTGCATTTCGTAGGGTACAAAAACGCAAATACACACACATAGTATATATATTAACTGAAAATTTGTTTTTTTTTTTTTTTTTTTTTTTTTTTTTTTTTTTTTTTTTATTATATGTAATTTTATATTTATTTATTTTTCCAGAACACACTGAAATGATAGTTAAAAATTATGGAGCTTCAAATTTTCCTTTTTTCGAATCCCATTAATACATGATGTAAAAAGAGAAAAAAAACTGCCTACAGAAATCCACACATCATTCCATTCCGAGGACCAACTCTGGTCCTCGCAATGTTAATGTGTGAACGAGTTTCGGTCTGCACTTAGTAGGGTAAACAAACAAAAATAAACCTACACATAAATAATTGTTGAAAATTTGGTTCAAAAGCTTTTTTAATTCTAATTTTATTTTATTTTATTTTTTATTTTTTTCTTCTGGACAATTTGGAGAGATATTTTAAAAATTTTGAGCAGGTAATTCTCCATCTTACAAATTATATTAATAAATTAGGGAAAAAATAATATGGCTGCCTTTATATATAAGTAAAGAATTTCGTCTATAAATGGCATTGTTTAGAAATAAAATTACATCTATAAATCTTTCATTTGTATCAACATATGAGAATTGTTTATTTAAAACTGCAGGATTTTTCTCAAACAGTGGTTGATTTCAGAAAATTATAAATCATATATGGAATCACCAATATTTATAAAGCCTTGGACTTTGGACCCTAGCATAGTCAATCAGCCTTAAATCTTACAACAAACCAACCAATCAATACTTATAAAAATATACTCATCTATATTTATTATTTTATATATTTTTCCTATGTAATGGAATCTCTGCATCTCCTTATCTTTCCGAGGATCAAAAATGGGGGTCCTCGCAATACCGATGTGAAAACGGGTTTCGGTCTGCATTTCGTAGGGTAAACAAACGCAAATACACACACATAGTATATATATTAACTGAAAATTTGGTTCAATTTTTTTTTTTTAATTGTATGTAATTTTATATTTATTTATTTTTCCAGAACACACTGAAATGATAGTTGAAAATTATGGAGCTTCAAATTTTCCTTTTTACTTTCTTCTATATGTAATATAGAGAAAGTATTGGATTCGTAAAAATTTTCGACCTCAGGTTTTTGATGGATTTACACGTTTTGAGAGCTGTAGAACACGATTTGACCCTTTTTAGAAAATGTCTGTCTGTCTGTCTGTCTGTCTGTCTGTCAGTCTGTCTGTGTGTGTGTGTGTGTGTGTGACAAAATTTTGTGGCAACTGTATCTCAGGAACTACTGCACAGAATTTCATACAAATTAGTATGTAGTTGCACCTTGACATAAATTAGTGCCTATCAACTTTTGGTAAAAATTGTCTTATAGGTTGCGTTGCCATCCCGCTTTTTCTAAATTTTTAACATGGTGATATAGGACAAAATTTTGTATAAATGTGCATAAAGAGAATTATTTTTTAGTAATCATTATGAAATTTACAAGAATTATTTATAATAGAGGTAGTCAACTGGGGAAAAAATTTTGTATGCGTAGGAGCCTCGTGAACCCCCCTGGGGGGGAAGTCCCCCCTCGAGGGGAGTAAATTTTCAAGATGGGTATCTTTCGGAAGGTCTCGTCTATACCTTTAAAACGAATGGTTGAACTATAAATCTGTGATAATTTAAAACAAAGTTATCGATTTTTTTACTTTTAACAAAAAGTAACTTAGAAAAAAAATCGTATTTTTTTTTTTTTTTTTTTTAACGAAATTTAACCAGACTTGGTATTTAGTTGGCCCCTGACATAAACAGGTGGGGCTCACGAGTTTCGGTCTGCACTTGGTAGGGTAAACTAACAAAAATAACCTACACAAAAATAATTGTTGAAATTTGGTTCAAAAGCTTTTTTAATTCTAATTTTATTTTTTTATTTTTTTTCTTCTGGACAATTTGGAGTGATATTTTAAAATTTTTCAGCAGGTAATTCTCCATCTTAAAAATCATATTAATAAATTAAGGAAAAAAAAATTCGGCTGCCTTTATATATAAATAAAGAATTTCGTCGATAAACGGTATAGTTTAGAAATAAAATTATATTTATAAATCTTTCATTTGTATCAACATATGATAATTGTTTGTTTAAAACTGCAGGATTTTTCTCAGAGTGGTTCATTTAAGAAAATTATAAATCATATATGAAATTTCCAATATTTATAAAGCCTTGGGCCCTAGCATAGTCAATCAGCCTTAAATCCTGCAACCAACCAATACTTATAACAATATACTCAATTATATTTATTATTTTATATATTTTTCCTATGTAATGGAATCTCTGCATCTCCTTTTCTTTCCGAGGATCAAAAATGGGGGTCCTCGCAATACCGATGTGAAAACGGATTTCGGTCTGCATTTCGTAGGGTAAACAAACGCAAATACACACACATAGTATATATATTAACTGAAAATTTGGTAATTTTTTTTTTTTTTTTTCATTGTATGTAATTTTATATTTATTTAATTTTCCAGAACACACTCAAATGATAGTTAAAAATTATGGAGGTTCAAATTTTCCTTTTTTCGAATCGTATTAATACATGACGTAAAAAGAGAAAAAAAACTGCCTAAAGAAATCCACACATCATTCCATTCCGAGGACCAACTGTGGTCCTCACAATGTTAATGTGTGAACGAGTTTCGGTCTTCACTTGGTAGGGTAAACAAATAAAAATAAACCTACACATAAATAATTGTTGAAAATTTGGTTCAAAAGCTTTTTTAATTCTAATTTTATTTATTTATTTATTTATTTATTTATTATTATTATTTTTTCTGGACAATTTGGAGTGATATTTAAGAAATTTTGAGCAGGTAATTCTCAATCTTACAAATCACATTAATAAATTAAGGAAAAAATAATATGACTGCCTTTATATATAAGTAAAGAACTTCGTCGATAAATGGTATAGTTTAGAAATAAAATTACATCTATAAATCTTTCATTTGTATCAACATATGAGAATGGTTTATTTAAAACTGCAGGATTTTTCTCAAACATTAGTTGATTTCAAAAAATTATAAGTCAGATATGGAATCACCAATATTTATAAAGCCTTGGACCTTGGACCCTAGCATAGTCAATCAGCCTTAAATCTTACAACCAACCAACCAATCAATACTTATAAAAATATACTCATCTATATTTATTATTTTATATATTTTTCCTATGTAATGGAATCTCTGCATCTCCTTTTCTTTCCGAGGATCAAAAATGGGGGTCCTCGCAATACCGGTGAAAACGGGTTTCGGTCTGCATTTCGTAGGGTAAACAAACGCAAATACACACACATAGTATACATATTAACTGAAAATTTGGTTCAATTTTTTTTTAATTGTATGTAATTTTATATTTATTTATTTTTCCAGAACACACTGAAATGATAGTTAAAAATTATGAAGCTTCAAATTTTCCTTTTTTCGAATCGTATTAATACATGACGTAAAAAGAGAAAAAAAAACTGCCTACGGAAATTCACACATCATTCCATTCCGAGGACCAACTGTGGTCCTCGCAATGTTAATGTGTGAACGAGTTTCGGTCTGCACTTGGTAGGGTAAACAAACAAAAATAAACCTACACATAAATAATTGTTGAAAATTTGGTTCAAAAGCTTTTTTAATTATAATTTCTTTCTTTCTTTCTTTTTTTTTTTTTTTTTTTTTTTTTTTATCTAATGGATTTTTTTTTTTTTTTTTTCTATGATATATTAAAATTTTTGGGCTGGCCTCTTTCCCTCTTCGAAACCATATTAATAAATTTAAAAAAAAAAAAAAAAAAAAAGGCTGTTATATGTAATTATAGTACTTCCTCAAAAAAAAAAAAAAAAAAAAAAAAAAAAGGTTTCATTTTGAAATAAAATAAAATAAATAATAATAATAATAAATCTTCCGCTTACAAATATTGTATGAGAATTGTCTCTTTAAATTTGCAGGATTTTTTCAAAAAGTGGTTGATTTAAAAAAAAAAAATATATATATATATATATAAATCATTTATGGTATTTCAAATATTTTGTAAAAAATATAATCATCTATCTCTCTCTCTCTCTCTCTCTATATATATATATATATATTACGTTTCATATTTTATAATACATATACTTATCCTATCTATAGAGTTCAACGCATTCTCCTTTCTTTCCGAGGACCAGAAATTTTGTCCTCGCAATGTCGATGTCTAGTCGAATTTCGGTCTGCAGTTGGTAGGATAAACAAACGCAAATATACACGCACGCATACATAATAAACAAATTTCAGACCTTGCGGATCTCTCACTCCCAATTAAACTGCCCATCTGGCAATCTGCCTTTTTTTTACATTCTTCTATATGTAATATAGAGAAAGTATTGGATTCGCGAAAATTTTCGAGCTCCGTTTTTTGATGGATTTACACATTTTGGGATGTCCAAAACACGAATTGATAGATTTTTAAAAATGTCTGTCTGTCTGTATCACTTTTTTGTGGACGCTTTATCTCACGAACCAATGAATGAAATTTAACCAAACTTGGTATTTAGTTGCACCCTGACATAAACTGGAGCTGATTATAGTTGAGGATGAATCGCTCAACAGGTGGCGCAGTGATCGCATTTTTTGTAAACTTTTAACATGGCAGTATAGGACAAAATTTCGTATAAATGTGCATAATTAGAGTTATGTAAAACGTGTGACAATAAAATCAATATGAATTATTGATAATAGTAGTAGTTAACTAGGAAAAAAAATTGTGCATGTGGTTCCCCCATCGGTTCCCCCCTGGGGGGAAGTACCCCCCCGGGTGGGGGTAAAGTTTCAACATGGGTATCTTTCGAAAGGTCTCGTCAATACCTTTAAAAGGAATGGTTGAACTATAAATCTGTGATAATTTAAAACAAAGTTATCGATTTTTTTTACTTTTAATGAAAAAAGCTTTGATTTTTTTTTTTTTTTTTTTTTTTTTTTTACGAAATTTAACTAAACTTGGTATTTAGGTGGTCCCCGACATAAACTGGTGCTGATTACATTTGGGGATCAATAACTCAACAGGTGGCGCTGCGATCGCATTTTTTCTAAATTTTTAACATTTCAGTATAGGACAAAATTTCGTATAAATGTGTATAATCAGTTATTTTTAACTTGTAATTGCAAATATGAATTATTGATAATAGTAGTAGTTAACTAGGAAAAAAAAATTGTGTATGTGGGGGCATCGCTTCCACCCTGGGGGGGAAGTACCCCCCGGGGAGGTAAATTTTCAAGATGGGTATAGTTCGATTGATCTCGCCAATACCTTTAAAACGAATGCCTGAATCTGTGATAATTTAAAACAAAGTTATCGATTTTTTTTTTTTTTTTTTTTTTTTTTTTTTTTTTTTTTTTTACATTTAACGATTTTTTTTTTTTTTTTTTTTTTTTTTTAAATATTGTTACTGAGTGAATATGTATAGGAAAATATAGAAGAAAGTCTTGTGGTGTCCACAACATACTAGTTTTAGTTGCGATATTTTCGGCCACTAAATGCTCTTATTCATCATAAGGTAAAATAATGCTTAAAAAATAAAAATGTAGATGTTTGATACTTATCATGCTTATCATAATATTTCTTTAAAATATCTTTTTTATTCTCTGACAAAAAAAAAAAAAAAAAAAAAAAGTTTCTTTATAATAGTGAAGCTTTGTCTCTTTAAGTATCCATCTGCTCTGTTTTAGCGTCTGAATAATAGCCCAATATATTTGCAGTATCTTTTATTAGAACGATGACATATTATGGAAGATTTTTAACTATGCTTGAGGAAATGTCGCTTCAAAGATCTTTTAAAAATTAAAGCAATATTTTATGGCGAAGGTGGGTCCGCACTCGGTAGAATAAACAAGCGCAAATACATACACACATACATATTAACTGAAAATTTGATATAATAATTTTTTTCTTAAAAAAAAAAAAAAAAAGTTTTATTTATTTATTTTTTTATTTAATTTCCCAGAACACATTGAAATAAAATTTCGAGCTCTCAAGTTTCCCGCTTTCCAATCATATTTATAAATAACGTAAAAAATAAAATAAATAAAAAATGAAAAAATGAAAAAAATAGTAAAACTAAATCCACGCATCTTTCCTTTCCGAGGACCAATTGTGGTCCTCTCAATGTTCATGTGTAACCGAGCTTTGGTCTGCACTTAGTAGGGTAAACAAACAAAAATAAACACACACACACACACACACAAATACATATTAAATACATTTCATACTCTGCTAATTTATTTATTTTTATTGACTGCCTATCTGGCAGCTTGTACTTTTGTTTACTTGCAAATATTTCGGGCACTAAATGCTCCGATTCATGTTAAACTAATGGAATGTTTAAGAGAGAGAGAGAGAGAGAGAGAGAGAGATTGAAACTTTGTCTGTGTTTCTATCTGCCCAATTATTTTGGGGATGTCTTTTAAAACTCTGATACATTCTGTGTGGTTTTTAACTATGTTTGATAAAACTTTGATTCAAAGACTTTTATTATTATTGTTATTATTAATATTTAAAATGACGTTTCTTCCATAAGCATTTGCACAGAAATTTAAAAAAAAAATCGAGCTGGCAATCTTTTGAGCTTTCAAATCATATTAATATATGAATAATAATAATAATAACAATAATAATAAAATAGAACCGCTTTTAAGTACATATGAAGAACTTTCTTAACAAATGGTGTTTAGAAATAATAATAATAAAAATAATAAATAAATTTTCCATTTAAAAATAACACATGGCAAACAATTTCTTTGAAAATGCAAAGTTTTTTTTTTTTTTTTTTTTTTTTTTTTTTTCTCAAATACTGCTTGATTTTGAGAGATAAAAAGAACTAATATGAAATCTCTAGCATTCATAAAAATGTATTCATATATGAGAAGAAATATACTGATTCACTCTACCAATCGTGATTCCCGCATTTTCCTGTTTTTCCGAGGACCAGAAATGTGTCCTCGCAATGCTGATGCATAACCGGGTTTTGGTCTGCATTTTGTAGGTTAAACAAACGAAAATACACACACACACACTTACATATTATTTGAAAATTTTGTTATAAGATAATTTTAATTTAAGGTTCTTAAAATATATATATTTACATTTAATAATCCTCGATGAATGGTAGCTTTTAGAAATTAAAGAAAGAAAAAAGAAAAAAATTAAGAAATCTTTCGTTTGAAAATAACATATGAAAACTGTTTGCTTTAAGTTGCAGGGTTTTTCCTAAAAACAGTAAATTTCGTAAGATTATTAATTATATATAAGATATATTTATAAAAATATACAAGATATATTTATAAAAATATATCCTTATATAGGTTATATTTATAAAAATATACTCACGCGCATATATTATATTATACATTTTATAATATAGGTATCTTTGGTCTGCACTCGAAAGAAATGTAAATACCCATAAATAACAAAAATTTTTCATACCCTGCTGATTTCTTACTCTTAATTAGAATGTCGATATTTACTCGCCTGTTTTCACTTGCACTTTTCAAACACTAAAAACCATGTCAGTCAATAAGTAATTTAATGTTTGAAAATTAATATTTTAGAAAAAACGACGACCTATATCTTTATGCATTTTTCTTTAAGTTTGTGAAAAAATGTTGTTTTTAATCTCCCATTAATAAAGGGGAGTTTTAAAAACTTGAAGCTATGTTTGTCTATCTGCGGCATTTTGGCACCTAAATAAACAGCTTAATTTCATTCTGTTTTATTATTATTATTGTTGTATTAGATCTCTGATATACATATATTCTATAAGATTCTTAGCTATATTTCATAATTATCAGTTTAAAAGAATTTTAAATTTTAGAATATATATATATATTCTAAAATTAAAATATATATATATATATATATATCTATTTTCAGATCACGTTGCATTTCAATTTTTTCGAGCTGTCTATCTCCTAAATTTCAAATCATCTTATGTGAAATCTGCAAACAGGCAATCTTGTATTTTTGAAATTATGATAAATTAAAAATCACTTCGTTTTTTATGTTGAATTATATAAACGTTAATAAATAAATAAATAAATAACAGCGAATTTTAAACCTTATTCGAGAAAAGTTAAAAATTGGCCATAAATATTAATTTTAGGTGTTAGTTTGAACTTCGCTGAGTTCGTTTAAAAATAAAAGATTTTACACTTATTTTATGAAATATCTAAATTATATATAATTTAAATATATTATTATCTCCAGTAGATAAGAAACACCGGTTCTAGGTCAGGCGGCGGAGGGACCGAGGGACCGGCAAGCCGTGCGGGTGCCGCACCACCCCCTGAGGGGTCTAGAGGGGTTGGCGTTGACCTTGAGATCTCCTCTAACTTGATTGTGAAACGTGACGAGGGTATTAATGAGGAAATTTAATTAAAAAATTTAATGAGTGGTTTATTGTAAAAGGTGACGCTGGTTTTAAAGCGGTGTTTGCGGTATAAGGTAAAAAGCAGGATATTGTTTGTGAGTCATTAGGAAATTAATTAGGAGGTTAATTAAGAGGTTAATTAAGAAATTAATTAATAAATTAATTTAAAAAAAATTGAGGGATAAATAAGAAATCGATTGAATTTAAGAATGTGGATGTGCATAGAGTATGTAAGAAATAGAGAGGTTTGACTGGGGTTCGAACCCGGCACCTGGCAGTAAAAATATTCCCATAAGACAGTAGTTTTCGAGCGTGAAACCGCTGACCTATGGAAATATACCCTGATGACTCTATTTTAGGTATGAATGTGTGTGAGTGTATGTGATTTTTCTATTATATGTCTGCACAGTTCTTTTTTAAACTGTTCAAACATATATTTTTGGAAACTCATTTGATGAGTTCCTTTTTTCTATGAAACCCTCAAAAGAGGGTTTCTTCTTTTTATTTATTTATTTATTTTTTATTTTATTTTTTTAGGGGTCCCACCATCCACCCGCCGCACGTGTGCGACGCCCCAATTTTTTATGAACTTGAATCATCATTTCTTCTTATTTTCTGATCTTCTAACTTTTCTAGGATCTTGCAACTTCATTTTTTATCTTCTATGTTCCAGGTCTTCAAATTTTTAGGTTTTATAATTTTCACTGTAGGATGTTTTAGATCTTTTAATTTTCATTCTTTCAATTTTCAATCTTCTAATTTTTCATTCTGATCTTCTAATTTTTCTGTGATCTTGCAAGTTTTCATTCTTCTAATTTTCTTTCTTGTAAGTTTTCGATCTTCTAATTTTCATTCTTCTAATTATCCTTCTTGGAAGTTTTTGATCTTCATATTTTGAAATCTTCAGTTTTTTCTTTGATGTTTTAAAGGGGGCCCACCATCCACCCGCCGCATGTATGCGACGCCCCAATTTTTTGAACTTGAATCATCATCTCTTCTTATTTTCTAGGATCTTGTAACTTCTATGTTCCAGGTCTTCTAATTTTTCTAGGATCTTGCAACTTCATTTTCAATCTTCTAATTTTTCATTCTGATCTTCTAATTTTTCTGGGATCTTACAACTTCATTTTCGTTCTTCTAATTTTGTTTGTTGTAAGTTTGAAAACTTTTTATTTTCAAATCTTCAGTTTTTTCTTTAATGTTTTAAAGGGGTCCCACCATCCACCCGCCGCATGTGTGCGACGCCCCAATTTTTTATGATCTTGTAACTTTTCTGAAATCTTGCATTTTTCAGATTTTTTTCATTTTTCTTATTTTCTCAATTTTTTTCATTTTTCTTATTTTTCAATTTTTCTTCATTTTTTTTCATTTTTCAATTTTTCTTCATTTTTTCAATTTTCAATTTTTTTTCATTTTTTTATATTTTATAATTTTTTTTTTTTTTTTTCTTAAGTTATTTTGTAATGACCATAAGCCAAAGAAGAAATCCCATCATCCAAAATGTATCTTTTGTCATCAAAAGGAGTTAAAGAAATTTTATTTTGTTTGAATGTATATATTGTATGACATTCCTGCCCAATTCTCGTTTGCTCTGATATATTATATTTTAAATTATTGAGGCAATTAAGGTAATCTTGATGTTTAATTTTTTTCTTGACTGTTATAGTTGAAATCCCCTTCGCGGTTTTCTTTTCTCCATCTTCTGATCTTATACTATACATTTTGGCTTTGAGGCCTACAAATTCATGGATGAACCGCCCGTTTAGTTCGTCTTTAAACTTTCCCAAAACTTTCTTGTTGTGCTGTGAATGAAGTGGATGGTCTGTGGGATAATCTGATGTGTCAAAGATGTCTTTATGTTGTAGCATGTCTTGATAGATGTCAGGTGTGGTGATGCAGTAGGTGAGGGAGTCTGTGTCGGTGAAGAGGAGTTTAGCTCGGTCTTGGAATGTAGGTTTTATGAAATCGTAGTGGAATCTGTACATGTGTAGTTTTGAAAGTTCCAGGATGGTAAAACCGATGTAAACGGGACGGTTCATCAAGATGGATTTTTTAACCCTCTCCACTGCCGCTAAATTTTGATTAAATATTTTAAAATTGGTGTAATGAGGTGAGGCAACAATCTTTTCAGCTCTTATGGAGGAGTTTGTAAGTTCTATTGATCGTCGTTTTCTTAGATTTTCTATTGTTTTCCCGAACACAGCATTATTCAGGAGCTTGAAGAAGTTTTTCTCAAAGGCGGACTTGGATTCTTTTCGTTTTTCTGTGTTGAAGGCAATGTACGGTTTCAGCCAGGGTGCTTGTTTAAATTTTAAAACTTTGTGTATCTTGGTGAGCTTTAATCCTTGTTGTAGATAATATTGGAGGTTTCTGTAATGAGTGACATATTGAATTTTTTTGTTGAGGTTAGGTGTGAGTTTCTTGGAAGGGTGGAATTTTCTATCTTGAAGCATGTGAATGGCAAATGGTGATAGCATGTGTTCTGTGATGTGTAGAGATTCTGGTGCTAGTGGATAATCGTTGTGTTTGTCATGAAGATGTTGTGGATATTCCAAGTCCACCTCGAAGATGAAACCTTCTGCTGCGTCGGGTTGTAAGTTGAGGATTATTTCTGTGTTGAAGTCTTCAGGGTCTGTCCACTGGAAGCTTCCATAAGGCAGGGGGTCCGAAGCTGAATGCCCATATAAATTATTTGCGTCCCAATACATAATGTATTGGGATAAAGCTGAAGGGTCGTAGTGTTGAGTTTGAGGGATATTGGATCTTGCATGTCTATGGCTGATCATGGAAACCCCACCTCTTACACCTTTTTCTATGAAGAGGAGCATATTAATGTCGGTGAGTAGTTCGAGGTCTACCCCTGTCATTTTTAAACATGCCTGCCATGACAGACCGGGTGCTGTGAAGCAGTGTGTGGGATCTAAACCATAATACTTCAGGCAAAGTCTTCGAAAGTTTTCGAAGACATCTGCTAACAGCAGCACGTCGGTCTTCACGTACAGGTCATGGTACTCCCCAAGATTTTGGATGTTAAAGGCCTCCCACACTTTAACAGCATGATCATAATCTTGTGAAGAGATATCTTCATCAGTCAAATCATTGTGGAAGGCCCTTGGGGGTGGTAGTTGATTTTCACTGAAGGTGTTAAAATCGGTGATATGACTATAGGGGTAGACCCCTTTTCTTAAGAGGAGAGAGCAATCTATTGTAGGAGGAAAGTTTTCTTTAAGAAGATAGAATTGATCTGGATCTTGGTTCTGGACAAGTGTATCTAAGGATGAGGGTAGGAACTGAAGAGAGTCTAGGAAGATGAGCTGGATGGGACAATTTTTCTTGGTTAATTTAAAAGCAATATATTTTTCTAAAGTGTTGGGGATGACTTCTATGGTGTGATCTTGTACTCTTCCAAGTTGTGACATGAGGTGGTGGGTGTCATAATTTTTACTGTTATGAAAAATGATGGGGATGGATTTAGGCTGTTTGTAATTTAGATTACAGCTATTGTGAGCCGCGCCACGAAAAGCTCCGGAAAGATGGTCGTGGTCGCGCACTCTGTTTTTATAGAGCCTGTTGTTACATATGGAGCATCTAGTTGCTTGTTGAAAAGCTCTCTCCTCATCTGGGGTTAATTGCATGGGAACTATGGACGTTAATTTTTGGGCTATGTCTTCTTTTTCGTACAGGATGGCTTCTAAGAAGTGCCCGACGGCATCGTCACCCCTGTAAACTTGAATAGGTTTGTAAGATTTGCCGTCGGGCCCTACGATAAGATAGGCATAGCCACAAGGAATATGTTCTGAAGTTTTAATGCTGAAGGATGTACTATTATTGGGTGCGACAGTGGAGACGGGTTTTAAAATAGACTCGAAGTCTGCATAAATCACATAAGATTTTAGATGTTGCATGTGGATGGAGGTGAAAGAGAGAATATTATTGTCGGATGATGGCATTTTAATTTGCTGTATGGAGTGATTTTTACAATATTGTAGGTGGTCTTTTAAAAGGTCTTGTGTGGTAAATCTATGAAGGCATCTATAGCAGTAGTAAGTTTGATGTTGGTAATTAGTTAAGTGGCCCATTAATCTTGAGAAATTTTTTATGTATATGTAATGTTGATTCCCCTCAGAATCTTCTAATAATAATAAATTTATGACATCTTCATCCTCTCTAGGAGAAATGTAGAGAGGACAGATGTCTTCATCGGCGTCATATATAAATATATTTATTCTTAAATTATTAAGTTTTTCAATTTCTGGTATTTTATTATATGGAATTGGGCAGGGAATGTCATTTAAAATTATTTCATGCTCATATGGGTAATATTTATTAACTCTATCGGGATGATTTTCAAATTTATATTTATGGGCCAGAAGACACCATATGAGACATTTATTATCATTGAAATTCTGAATATTAATTAAGGCCTTCTTAGCTTTTAATTTCTGAGGGGTTGCTATGAAAGAGCCACCGCGAAGGGGTATGTATTTTGCCACTTTTAATTCTAGACACTCAATCTTGTTGAAAATCCAGTCGGATCCCTGATTTTGGAAATCTTCAATATTATTTTCTATTTTTGTAAACATTGTTTTTATATTATTATTTAAGTTATCGGAGGTTAATTCTATTATACATTTAGATGAAAAGTAAAATGAAGCTCTCTCTTTAATTTCATCTCCATCCACCTTCACGAATTCTGCCTTCATCACCCCGTGCCATTTTATTGATTTTTTCTCATGAATTTCGTTAGTTAGGATGTTAAAAATTTCATTGTGACTATTATTGGCAAAAATATTTATGTTACTTTCCTCCTCTGGTTCAGGATATAGATAAAAATTTTTAAAAACGTTGAGGGCCTGATTGATTTTTCTAATTCTATTATTATTATGAGTAATTTTTATTTTCTTCGAAGCTTGAGTACTACTACTAGCCACGCTTCCATGGACAGTTCTTTGATGATGTAACAAATTATATTTTGTGATAAATTTTAAATTGCATACTAAACATGAATGCTGAAGAGAATTTTTGTGGAATCTGTCGTGATGCCTTCTCAAATCATCTTTTCGGGTGAATAGTTTATCGCATTCATTGCAAGAAAATGAAGTTTGACGTTGATGGATTCTTAAATGACGTCCCAAGTCATCTTTTCGACTAAATTTTTTTCCACATTCTTCACAATTAAATATTTTTTCATTTTCATGCACCTTCATGTGTCTAAGAAGATTGTCATTTCGAGAAAATGATTTTTGACACTGTTCACAACTGAAAGACTTTTCCTTATTATGACTTGTTAGATGACGATTGTATTTACCCGTATGGGTAAAAACTTTCCCGCAAACAGGACATGTCTGAAATGGACAAAAAACCTGTTTTAGAATTTTAATTATTTTTTCACTAACAAGTGTTTTTAATCTATCAAGATTTATCTCCTAACATTTTTCTAACTTAGAGGGGAATTAGTTTTTTTATCCATTTTAAAACTTAGAGGGAAATTCGTTTTTTCTTCTAACAAGATTTTTTTTTCTAACCTGCCTTTAGAGAGAATTTATTTTAAAACTTAGAGGGAAATTCGTTTTTGGAAACCTAACATTTTTGAAAAGTAATGGAAAATTTTTTCCCGTCCCATGCAAAAATTAAAAAATTTACCTTCGATTTTGCAGTTGTCTCTTCCATGTCATCAGAACTATCGGCGTTCATCCCATCATCGTTAGGCATAGGTGTGGGCACTGTGTCGCTGCAGCTACTCTCACCTCCAGAAACTACTTGGATAGAATTCTAAAAAAAATAGCAAAAAGAAAAGAAAACAAGTTTTAATTATTTTGTCAAGTTTTTTCAAAAGAGGATTTTATTATAACTTTTTAATTTTATTTTAAGTTTATCTAATCAAGTTTTTTAATTACTTTAAAGAGTGAATTTAATTTGTATTCTAAGTAAAAATTTATTTTAAGTTTATCTAATCAAGTTTTTAAATTACTTTAAAGAGTGAATTTAATTTGTATTCTAAGTAAAAATTTATTTTAAGTTTATCTAATCAAGTTTTTTAATTACTTTTAAGAGTGAATTTAATTTTTATTCTAAGTGAAAATTTATTTTAAGTTTATCTAATCAAGTTTTTTAATTACTTTCAAGAGAGAATTAAATTTTTAACAGAAATGAATGCTGAAAACTGAACTTTAACGCTAAAAAATTTTGAAACTAACATACTTGAGGTTCTGAAGAAGCTGATCTCGACATTGGTGGAGTTGGTTCTACAGCATTAATTCCAGCACCAGTCTGAACAACCTTGAACAAAAAAAGAAAAGAAAACATATTTTTTAAAACATTGTATATTATTCAAACAGTTAAACAGAAAAAGTGGAATAATTCGTACCATATGACTTTTCAGATGAAGTCTAAGCTCCCTTGTATTAAAATAAGCACCTCCACAAACCGCGCAACGTAGTGTTGGCTCTACAGGTGCTTCACTCAGATGTGAAGGGCCAGGTTCGTTGTTTAATGCAGGTGCCTAAGAAAAAAGCATAAAAATATTTTAAGTACAAATCGTATGCTGAAATTTTCCTAGAAAATAAAAAAATGTATTTTTCTTACAGATTTTCGAAGAAGCGAGCGGTTAACAAGTCCCTGGTTCGAGCGACGGACAGGATCGTAAGCTTTAAAACCGGGAGGAACTTTGATGGTTGATTCAGTGGATGATTCAATCTGAAATAAGAAAAAAGAATATTTTGAGTATAAAAATATATTTTAAAATATTCTTCAAGTTTTTAAAGAAATTATATTTACCATTGAATCGTCATCTGAGAAATTGACCGGTGATGTCCAATCGATACAGTTACTCTCTAATATCTCACCCAAAATAATATCTTGGCTAAGTCCAAAATCAAATTCAAACTGAAAAAAGAGAAAAAAAATATATTAAAGTATATTTTTAAACATTTTTTTTTAAAAATAATCTAAACATTTTGAGATATTAATAAATGTTTTAAATACATACGTTGGAAATTGCTGGCAAATTTTTGTCGAAAGCGAATTCCATTGTAATAATATTGAACTTCAAAAACACGGGGAAAGTAAAAAGTCGGAGCTAGATTTGAGATCTACTCGAGACGAATTCTGGATGCAGAATGAGAGAAAGGTGTATGATTTTCACCATCCTGGATAGGGCGCGTCAAAGGGGGGGCAAAAGGTTAAAAATTTGATCTTCGCTGCAGGGGGGATGCGAGGGGATGATTTTCTCTGCATCTATCCTTTCTCAAAAAAAAAAAAAGAGGGTTGGCTTGAATTGTACATCCCCCCACCTCATAAAATATCAGAGTTGGATTGTAGACGTGACTTTGTGAACGAAATAAGATTTGATACGGTTTAGATCTTGTTAGTGTGGGAAATACTTTTCACTTAACAGAAAATGTGAAATTCTTGTCAGATATTTTTTGAAAAACAAGTTACTATCGTAAACATTTTGCTTCAAAGTGAAATAAATATTTCGCTTTGAAGGGAATTTAATTTTTTTACTCATACTAAAACAAATTAATATTTTGTTTTTATCCCTCAAATAAATTACTTCATGTAAATTAATATGTTTTTTTAAAAAGAATTATTCTTATTTCAAACAATTTTTAATTCTTAAGTAAGATTTTTTCTCGAGTTTCACTTTATAGAAAAAGCTAACAATTATTAAAAATGATTTATTTTTCAAAAATTAATATATCCCTCATTATTATTTCTTTCTTATAATAATAAATAATTTATGAATTAATGTTTTTCTTTTATTTTTTTCTCAAAAATAAGTTTTTTCCTAGAAAATAAAATTCGTAAAGTATCTTAATAAATAAGTTAATTATTTGTACTCTTTCAGACATATAAATATTTTTATGAATTAATGTTTTTCAAGTAATTTTTTTCATCCGATTAAATATATTCTTTTTTTCAAATAAGCTTTTATTTCTTTTTTATTTTTTCTTCTTTTCTCAAATAAGCTTTTCACCTATAAAATAAAATACATATATTCAAAAATAATAGATTTGAAATAAAACATAGACAGATTTTATATTGAAACAAAAAGTGATTTATTCAAACCATTTATACATTATTTGAGAAGAATTTTTCAAGATAAGTATGGAAATATTGCATTGTCAACTTATTAAAAAAGGATTCATTGAAATTACATAAACAATGTTTTGAAATAATGTTTTGAACAATTTTAAAAGTGTTCAAATGTAGCAAAACAGTTTCTTGAGAAAAGATATATTTATCAAAAGTGTTTAACATTAAACAGTCGTGGTCGAACTGACAATCTATATTCAAATCACACCCGTTACATTCGAAAAATGTATTAATATTTGATTGAATTTCACTACAAATTGATGTTAGATAATGGTTTTGTGCTTCATCGAAAATCATATGTTCCTCACATTCAATTCTCTTGTTTGAAATCAAAGTTGGGATTTGTTTCACGAGAACACTTTCCATAAGGCAATGTGAAATCTGACTTTTCAATTCGATCAATCTGTTGATCTGATCTTTGAACAATTTTATACCATTCGACTTGAGATAAAATCCTGCATTATTTGTGTAAAACATTTGTTGCAACAAACACATGTCTTCATTCACAAACGCTGTTAACAGTTGGTTGTTTGATATAAAACTATCCTTCACAGAATTGAATTTAAACGAAGATATATTTTTTTGGAAATCTAGCCACGTTATCGATGTCAATGTAATACCCAATTTTGTAGGAAAACGATCACCAGTACTATTTTCTGTAAAATTACGAATGTGCACTCGTAAATTTTTTTCATTTTCCAAAATGATTTGCAAAAATGTACACCAACCTAAATCCCATTCCCCGAGAATAGGATTTGATTTCTGTCTACGTTGGAAAAATTTATCCAACCAGTCATTATTTGGAATTTCGCAAGACAGTTCACCACTAGTAGATTGTTCATTTTTAACACAAGAAAGTTCGTTATCACATTTTGAAGCTAATAGTTCAATAGAGGATGATTGTCCAATATTATCAGAGGGCGATTGTCCGTTTTTTTCACCACAAGACTGTCCACCATTATCAGGAGACGATTGTTCTAAGTCCAATCTAGGTCTTTTTAAAGGTCGAGAAACAGTAATAATATGACGAAACGTAAGACTTATTCTTGCATTCTTTATCGAAGGATCTACAGCAATACCGTGAGTGAAAAGTTCATTCGTAGGTTTAGCCATAGTGTATAAAGACCCATTGTCTAGTTCAATCACTGTAGAAGGTGTGTTTGGCTTTTTAAATTCAATTTTCCTTGGTACACCAAAACTGAGTACTGCGATAGGGAAAGTATCATCCAGACTGAATTCGTTATCTTTATGTTGGGAAATGTAACTTTGTCCGTTCGGATACAGATTTAATAAAACATAGTTGTAGGCACATCCAACATGCTTTTCGACGATATTTCTAAGTTCCATCATGATTGGGATCCAAGGTTGGGCAACAATTTGAGCACCGCTGAATGCATACACCAGGCCCTCGTCGCCAAATGCTAACATTTTTCGTTTCGGTATAACATCTTTTCCCCAAATGTTGAAAGTGGGGGTGTAAAACGGTAAAGTTTTCAACTCGTTAAAATAGTCATCAGCTTTTTCTTTCTCGATAAAGTTAGGATAATAACTGACATTAAGACCGTTTTCATAAAAGTGGATACTCATTTTGAAATAAAGTTTAGCACGATGAAAAAATACAACTTACAAAAGCGAGAACAGGAGTCAGAATGAATGTTACCTCCTCAACTCGTGACGTCAAACCCACGCCCGCAATTGTTCAAAAATAACCAATGACCAAGCTGTGACGTCAAACGCGGGAAATCAATAGTTGCCACTCACCTTAAGACTGTTAAAGGTATGTCGTCTACCTGCACCTGGTACCTTCCAACCAACCTGTGTGGTCAACTGTGGGAACCCAATTGTTACCACATACCCTAAAGCTATTCAAGGTATGTCTTCACCCCCACCACCTGACCCCTCTCAGGTCTTGTCCAAACTTGCACGTGTCTACATATTTTAATGAAAGAATGAGGAGACAGAAAATAATAAAAAATTAATTTTATTTAAGACTAATCCAAAATGGGTTTACATGAGATTGTTTTCGAGCTTTAGGCGTTGACATAGGACGTGATAACAAATTTTTATTTTTAATGAAACTTTGAGGTACATGCATTTCTTTGAGAACTTGTAACAATTCACCCTGTGCGTTAATAGGTACTTTTTTGTTTGTAGAAAAAATTAAATGAAAAAAGTCTGCAATATTAGAGTTCTGTATTTTTTTATTTTTAAAAGATACTATTCCTTTTTCATTCCACTCTAGTTTGTGGGGGCTCGTCTTAAGAAATTCTAGTAATTTCAAAGCTTGTTTTTTCATTCTTGAAGGTACTAAAGTTAAAGGAAGTTGGTTATAGTCAATTTCTTGTTTGATATGTTCAGGATTCACACTCTCTTGTGTTGGTGTGGGTTCTTGTTTCACAGAATCTTGTTTCACAGAATCTTGTTCGGGTTTTACAGGTTGTTGCTCAACTTCTTCATCAGAACGTTGAATCCACGGTAGATTATTTTCTTGTAAATTCATTTTTCTTTGCAATAATTCATAATAGCGTTGCACTTTTTCGTAATCTGGTAAGGAACTGTTTAATATTTTTAGCAAAGCTTTATCCAATTCACTTAGCTGCTTTTGAGAAGGTGTGTGTTTGTTCAACACCTCTTCAGGTACCAAAGCAAATTTTTTAGCGAATTCCATGGAAGAGTGTGCTGATGGCTGATATGGCAGCGGGGATTAAAATGTTTAAAAATCCACCTTGTTGAACAATCAGTTTCTTTTTAGTGAATAAGGATCCTTTTTTCGTTCCAATCTTTCTAAGAGTCGATTTATATTTCGCCAACGATCGCTTTTGAGTAGTAGAAAGAGGCACGTTTCCTTTTAAAACATTCAACGTACACTCGCAGATAGCTTTAACAGTACGATTAGGTAATTTTTTAAGAAAATGTTTACGTAATTTATTGGGACATGAGTGAATCAATTCCAGGTCTCTAAGTTGTTCTCTTGACAAAGTCATGTTAGCAACTAACTCTTCCCACACACTATTACTTTATTTATACTTGTATAAAAACTGGATTTGATTGGGTAGAATTTGTGTTCGCAATCTCATATCTTCATCCGTTTCATTTTTTAAATCGATAAACAAGTATGAGAAGGGTTTCTTTGTAGCATCTTCATACACTTCTTGAAAAAATTTAGATTTTTTAGAGTACAACTGCCTACCCAAATGCATAATCTGGCTCATGTCGCGACGATTTTTAAACAGAAAAATGTACTGAGCATTTAAAGACACTGTTCTAATTTCACTCCCTTTTTGAAAAAAATTTTGGGTTAAAAAAACAACACTTAGATTTAAATGGTGACTACCTTTCGTGAATAACGAAGTCAAACGTTTATCGTTACTGCATTCGGTCATTAAATCATCTATCACAAACAAAGTATTACCATTCAAATAATCTTTATAATTCGATGGGAAACCTTCTACAAAAGTTACGTTAGGTATTTCATCATATAAAGTTTGATAAATACCATAAAACCAAACCACTTTGTCGATGGTAGGATGAAACATTTGTTCATTAAAATGTAACAAATCTCTCATAAAAAAAGACTTGCCACATCCCGTTGGACCGGCAAGAATCATAGTAAAAGGATGTTGTAGACGTGGAAACTCCATGATAAATGAACACAGACACAATATGTATACAGATTAAATAAGTGTTTATTGATAAAAATTAGCATACACACGAAATCTTTTGGCAACAAAATTATAGACTCGATGGTCGTTACAGATATTCTTGGTTACAAACATAGATAAAAATTCTTTCAGGGTTTTTCCCCTACACCTACAATATAGATAATAAACACAAAATTGGCCACAAACGGCGGTTATAGCACTCTGAAGCATCAGAGGATTATAGTTCACATGCGAATATCGAGATGCAAAGTTCGAGATAGGCCCTTTAAAATAACTGGGGTCGTTTCCATACGAATCAAAGAATTCCACTTCATCATCAGATTGTATGAAAAAGGCTAACCAGTGAGTTCCGGGTTCAGACGAGTCATCTGTGTTACATACGAGGCAAGCTGGATAACGCGCGACCACCTCGGGTAGATGATCACTTGGGAAAACATCTAAAAAATATTTTTTCGTAATTGTATCACTGGATAAAATATTCTTGATTTGCAGAGAATCCATTTTCATTAATTGGCAAAGTCACATAAAACGTGTCGAGACTTGGTAATTTCAATAATGTTTTCAAATTCTGCATACACAAACACAGAAATGGTGGATTGTAAAGCTGTGGAGAATTTTATCTCAATTCTAAAATTTCCTTGTTGTTGTAAGTTGAGGTGGGGACCGTCGCACAAATCAGGACTTAGATCGAAAGCATACAAAGTATGACCATTCACGAAATCTTCTCGTGAAATATAATTTCCAGCATCACGATTGAAACCAGAGAATAATCGATGATAAGCTCTTATATAGTTTTTATCCTCGAAATTCAATTCCAAAGGTTTGCTAGGAACAGGTTGACCGTCCATATACACACTTAAAAAGTTAACATTGTAGTGATGAAAGTAAAAAGGGTTTAAGTCATATTTACCACTCATAGCGGCATTATCTAACAATCCAATTATGACACGTTTTGGCATAGCACCCAAAAGAACATTATCTTGCATAAAAGACATACTTCCCGCAGGTATTGTATAAGTCTTGCATAAAACTCGATCGATGGGGTATTTTGCAGAATTTTTTTCCAAAGCTTTAGCATGTCCTAATAAAACTCCGGGGTTCACTTTCACTTTGCGAATAAACAGCGAGGCATGTTCTAACACGACGTTATATTTCTTTTCCTGACCAGCCACTTGCTTTGCCATTAAACAAAACTGGGGAGTGCTTCGAATCATTTTAATTTTCAAATCCACCATATTCAGTAAAAGTCGATTCTGTTGAAAAATGTCACAGTGTAAAGGACCGATCATATCTAAAATTTTACTCGTCTTGGTGAGTTCATGTCTTTTTACCAATCCAGGGTTTTGGGGAGTAGCTTGTGTGGGATCGGATATAGTTAAATTTTCATCTTTGTAAAAACATTCACAGGTTAGTAAACTTTTTTTAGCATCTTCACCGAAATTCAACAAAGTTTCAATGTAGGCACGATATGGATAGGTGTTACTCGAAGAAGATATTAATCTTTCGTTCAGACTCACATCGATTTGGGAAAACAATGCGTGAAAAAATAAATTAACAGGTGCAACGGGTTCTTTATCAGCCAGAGCGGTTCCGTCAGCATTCACAATTTTCACTTTTAGGTACATGAGCGAGGAGGATAAATCTATGTATTCTTCACCATTACCCGTGATGTTAAATTCCACAGGTCCCCCATCGCGAATATTCGCGAGAGGGTGAAATTCGACGAAATGTCCTTTTTCAATAGCTGTCTGTGTGGGTGGTATCAAAAACAAGTCCAGTTCAGATTTGACACAGGCAGGTGAATCTTTATGAATGAGACCCGACATGATTAAGCAAAAATATCGTGTGTCTTCACTCTCTTCACTTTGGGACGAATGATGGTTTTATTAGATCGCTTTCTCTTTTTATAGCGTTGTCCTGAACCAATCATTGTTTTCATTTTTGTAGCAGCTTTGTCGGTTAAATTTTTCCCAGCTTCTTTCAACCGACGTTTAGCAACATTTTTTATATCTTCACCTCGTGACAAGTCATTCAACACATCTACACCCGTATGAAACAATTGTTTACCGACAGCTTTCGCACCCGATTTAAAAAGGGGTACTGCAGCTCGAAAAAGAGATCGAAACAGTCCACCTAATCCATATCCTTTTTGTAATGTAGAACCTTGGTAGTAGTTCAAACCACTACCTGACTGGTGAATGTAATAATCTTCAAAAGATTTCGCACAACACTTGTAAGGAACAAACATTATGAGAGGTACTTTTGTCTAAAATGAAGTTTCACGATCAACTGCCCACGCTCGAATGACACCAATCGTCCTGTGTGTGTCCTTATAACAGTTTCAATTGTTTGAAAGTTTTTCCTTGAAAGAGGGACATAGTGTGGTCTGTCAAACATTTCGTGAATCATATCACCATCTTTACCTTTCACAGTAATTACTCTAAGTAAAGGGGATACTATATGACCAACGATCTGAGGTTCTGCTATATCCGAATATATGTAAAGTAATTTTAAATCGAAATTCGGGTCAGCTTCTTTAATCCCTTCAAAGTATTTAAAAGGACTATCGCGTATAGGATCCTCATTGTTAGCCAATTCGATCGGATAAAAGCCTAAAGTTTCGGCAAGTCCCGGTAATAACTTTATTCTAGCTGTTGGTTTTAATCCAATTTTCACTTTTCTAGTATGTTTGTTATAGCTTATCTGAATTAAACCGTTGAAGTCTTGATAGTTCATCCATTTAATAATGTCTGAAGGGCTTTCAAAAAATCCAAAGGGGATTTTAGTTCTTTTCATCGTTCCAATACCTGCATCGTATTCGTATTCATTTCCTCCGTCAAATATATTACTCCACATATGCGGATAAATCAATTCCACAAGTCCGACCTCCCATTCACCTTTCAGATCAAGAGGGGAAGGTAATCTCGTAATAAAATGTGAAATTTTATTTTCTGGGTAAAATTTCAAAGAACTGTCGGAAGGTAGCGTCACGTAGAAAGACATGTTGGCGAATGATTCTCAAAAGAAATGTCGATTCAATTTATAAATGAAATAAATTAGAAGCCAGTATCCATTGGTCGAATTTAGAAGGATATCCTTTATATTTCACTTTATACTCTAATCGCCCTTTTCTCATTCGCTTTTTTAAGATTTTTTCGATAGCAAAGTTCTCTTTAGGTTGAACTTTTTGAAGTTCTTCTGCGTAAAATGTCCCTAAGATAGGTTCGTTCATCAAATCCTTGATCCGGTAGACGGGCGGTTCCCGTCGCACGCACTCGGTCACGACGAAGAGTTCTTCCGTCCAATTAGTTTCGTATCCTTTTTCAAAGGTTAATTTTTGTTTGGATACTCGAACCGTATCTCCCGGTTTAAATACGCAAGACTTTCTCTTTTCATTCCCCATATCTCCGTACAGAGTAAACCACACGTCGCTTTCATTTTCCGGAGTTACTTCGGCGGGCGCCCTTTTAATACTCGAATGATAAGTATGGTTATAACTATAAAGTAATTGATCTAACACGTCTAGGTAGCGATAAGTACGACGACTAGTAAAATATTTCCACATTTTAGTTTTTAAAGTACGGTTAAATCGTTCTACTACGGACGCTTTCGTATTGTTAAAAGTTCTGAAAAATTTCACACCTTCCTCTTCCAGAAAATTTTGAAACTTGTTATTCAAAAATTCCCTTCCTGCATCCGTATTCAAACAGTTGGGTTTTCGTTCAGAGAAAATTTTTTTAAAAGCTTTCACAATCTCTTCACCTTTTTTAGATTTCAGAGGAACCGCCCACGCTCGTTTTGAGAGGATATCTATACAAGTTAAAATGTAGCGAAAACCATCGTTAAACTTTTGAAGAGACGTCAGATCGGCTAAATCCGCTTGCCACTGTTGATCAATTCTGGATACCATGACACGGTTCGTGGGGAATTTTTTTCGAATCGGTTTGTGAAGTGAATATGCATCTATTCCTTGTAACCATTCTCGAATTTTTTTCTTTGATAACTTGCCGCGGGCAGCACGGTGTAAGGCATCTACACCTCCAAAACTTGCAACCGCTTTCGGGTCCCGATAAGTTTCCTCCATGACAGCACGTATGTGAAGACATCACATTGAAAAAGATAAATTTCCCGTATCATTTAAATTTAAAATAAAATCAACGTTAAACTTCCCACCTTCAGAAAAAATATAAAGAATCGAAAAGACAACACACATCACAAAATAAATGCAGAACACGAAAATCCCTTCCTCTCGGGACGGTAACATCATGAACACTAAATGATATTCAATCGAAAAATACATATTTATATCTAAAATAGAACCATCAGGGTATATTTCCATAGGTCAGCGGTTTCACGCTCGAAAACTACTGTCTTATGGGAATATTTTTACTGCCAGGTGCCGGGTTCGAACCCCAGTCAAACCTCTCTATTTCTTACATACTCTATGCACATCCACATTCTTAAATTCAATCGATTTCTTATTTATCCCTCAATTTTTTTAAATTAATTTATTAATTAATTTCTTAATTAACCTCTTAATTAACCTCCTAATTAATTTCCTAATGACTCACAAACAATATCCTGCTTTTTACCTTATACCGCAAACACCGCTTTAAAACCAGCGTCACCTTTTACAATAAACCACTCATTAAATTTTTTAATTAAATTTCCTCATTAATACCCTCGTCACGTTTCACAATCAAGTTAGAGGAGATCTCAAGGTCAACGCCAACCCCTCTAGACCCCTCAGGGGGTGGTGCGGCACCCGCACGGCTTGCCGGTCCCTCGGTCCCTCCGCCGCCTGACCTAGAACCGGTGTTTCTTATCTACTATCTCCTCAAACTTTAACTTATTTTAACTATTTAAATATATAAGTAAAAGTATACAACCGGTATATCCCTTCGAGCTGCTATATCCTGGAAAACCAGGGAAAAAAAAAAAAAAGTGCAGAAAAATCTGCAAATAATCTGAAGGTATTTGAAACAAATATTATAATAATTGCAGTTTGGAAGCAAAAATCACCCCCCTTTCTTAAATTTTTTATTGTTCCAAAATGTTTTGATAATCTGCAGTTTTTTTTTTTCTTTTTAAAAGTTTTTCTACATTTTTTTTTCTATTAAAGCTGTGAACTTTATTGTGATTTCAGAATTTAATCGGTTAAAAAATTAAATTTGGTGCAATTTTTTATGTGTTAACAAACCATAATACAAAATATCACTTTATTTTGAAAATGTACAAATAATTTTCCATTGAATAATGCAAATATATATATATATATATATGTATATGTATGTATATTTTCTTTTTTACTTCTCTTATAATTAAAAGGACGGGAGGAAAAAAACAATTTCAAATAGTGCAATTTATTTTTCCGTGTGTATGTTTTCTGCGTAATATATGTAAAAACACGTGGACCGATATTTGTTTTATTCAAAAGAAAAGAATGTGGTTTTTGACTCCCCGCACTTGATAGCTGACATTCCGGTCTTAAACGAGACAATCCCTTTTTACTGGGGATTTTAAGAAGATATTCCCTAGTAAACCCACAAATTTTCCCTTCTTCCGGTCCTCGCTTTGAATGCAAAATGCGGAAATTTTATATTTAATTTATTAAAAAAATTTTGGATCATCTGGGTTCTCCCATGTCTATAATTAAGAAAACAATAATTTATATTTGGATATGTTAATTTATACCGGAGATATAAATAATTTTAGGTGGACCTCGCAATGAATGCAAAATTACGGGGACCTCACTTGGTAGGGTAAACCGGTATGTGTGTGTGTGTGTGTGTGTGTGTTCTCTAAAGTCATCCTAGGAATAGAATTTATTGTTCTCGCGTATTTTCAACTTTATGTTTTTCAATATGAAAAGTTTCTTTACATAAAGAAGCATCATTTGAATTTCTGGCAACCTCACAAATTTTTTCTGTGGTATTCATTTAAGGCATTTTATTTATTCATTTTTAAATATTCAAAACAGCAGTTAAGTTTTATGTATAAGACTTCAAAGATATCAGATAAAAAAAATTGTGAAATTATAAAATAAGATAATTAATTTTAATAAATATAAACTATATGAAATATATATATATATATATATATATATATATATATATATATATATATATATATATTGCTTTTTTTTCTGAAAAGTTTAAACTTTAATCTATAAAATCTATTAAAACATTAAATCTATAAATATCTGTCTTTGTGTGTGCATGTGTGTGTGTGAGTGTGCGTGAATAAGGAGGATCGGTAGCTAAGTGATTGAGTAAAATGTAATTATTGTTTTGGGGAAAAATCCTTCTATCAGCTTCTTTTTAAATTTTTATTTTATTGCTACTGGTCTATGTAAATTCCACATAAAACAAACAGGCAGCACCTTCAGTTCTCTTTATAATATACTGACAGATTTTGCGTGCAACCATCTTTCAAAAATTTAACAACAACGTTAAAATTTTTGCTTCATAGTGTGTGAGTTTTACTCGAAATTATAATTAGAAATGACATTATATCTGAGTGGTGCTCGCTGTACGTAATGTATATAACAGACTTTGTAATTCCATTACCTGAATACCGTAGGTAATGGAAGTATTGTATTCATTCCAAAAATTCGATATCGAGTTTTCACCTGATTTACACGTTTTAAGGTCTCCTGAGTTCAAAAATGTAGTTTTTGGCAACTGGTCAGTTTGTATGTATGTGTGTATGCATGTGGGATTATTCTGGCTGATATATGTACGAAAGTAATAAAGATAGAACTACGAAACTTCAGAAGTGAGGCAGGTCTGGTGTACAAATGAATTTTCCAAATTTTCATGAAAATTGGTAAAACGGATGTTGCACCGCAAGTCCGTATTTCAAAAACGGCTCTAACGATTTCCTTCAAAGTTTCTATGTAAAGACTCTATTATGTGCCCTTTCGAATGATATAGTTGGTTAGTTCAGTAAAATTGGTAGGCGTAGTGTATAAATAGCTCAATTTCAGGTCTCACAAGTGCATTCTTTTAAAAACGGCTGCAAGAATTTTTTTCAAACTCGCTGTATTAGCTCCCTTTTAAATATTCTTTTGCATGTAATTAATGTTTTACGGTAAATAATTGAATATGGCAAGATTTCGTACAGGTTGGTCGCAAAAACGGCTATAACGATTTTCTTGAAAATTGCCACATAAATCCATTTTAGATATCCTTTCTCATGTATTACGTGGTTATTACAAGAAAATTAACAGGCATTCTGCTTAGATAGGTCCGTTTTAGATCTCAGAAATTGGTGTTTGTAAAAATAATTCTACCAATTTTTTACTTCTTATTTTTTAACTCGCTATGTAAATTCTGTTTTATATGTCTTTATACGTGTACCAAGTTTGTCTTACCGAAACAAATTTAGGTTCCTACTTTATTAGGTCAATTTTGTGTGTTCTGATCATATTGTCTCAAAAAATTTATATAATACGTGCAATAGTGGGCAATGGAAGCCGTGTGGTTGTTTCACACTAGATTTTTTTTTTATATTATTATTATTAATAGTATATAACCCCGTCAAAAATGACGGAATGTGAACGATAAATCTTGAAAACAATGTTTAGATCATGAAGATTAACACGTGATCATTTAAATGTATTTTCGGTTTTTGTTTATAAATCAAATGTGTTTCGATATTTTATAATTTTCGTTCTGAAATTAAAAAAATTCTACCCGATCAATAAATATGAATGACAATAAGAAAACTGCTGGTTGACAAAAAACGTAGGACCGAAAACACAACAGCAACAACACATCCCAGTGTTCTGTTAAGTGCTCTATTTAAAATCCTTATAATAAGAATAATCTAGTGTGTCACTCACACGACTTTTTCTTACCCTGAAATTTAATGCTATAAGTACAGGTTGGAGATTAAGAGGTAAGATAAAGAGTACTGTTATGTAAACCTATGTTAAACAATTCAAATTAGGCTTAAGAAGAGTTTTATATGATAATTAGTTCTGCCCCCCCTCAACCCCCCGTTTCATTAATGCACCTACATTTATATAGAATTTAATTCGGTTATTAAAAAATAATCCAGTTAAAAAAAAATAATTTATTAAAATTATTATTTAAAAAAGTTATCTTGTATAATAATGCAGACGATTTCCATATTAGAGAAATAGTATAACACTAAATATCCAAAAAAAAGTTGAATTTATTCTCAATATTAAAGTAAAAAAAAAATTAAAAATTAAAGAAATCAAAAACTTTATTTTAAATTATCGTAGATCGATGGTTCAACCATTCGTTTTAAAGGTATTGGCGAGCTCTTTTGAAAGATACCCATCATGAAAATTTACTCCACTCGAGGGAGGACATCTACCCCAGGGGGGAAGGCGAGGCTCCTACGTACACAAAAAAAAAATTTCCCAGTTGACTATCTCTATTACAAAAAATATGTATTCGTTTCATTTGGTTTAGTGCAGTCTATAGATGTTAAATTCTACTTACCTGCAATTTCCCCCATAGACGTAATGTATTTGAATACTTTTGAATGTCCCTGTACACGAACCATTTGCTTCATCTTAACGAAAAGCTTACTGTAGCATCCCTATATGATACACATTTAGAAAACCGAGTTTGGAATTTCTGCTACTATTTGTTCTTGAGATATGCTGATAACAGACACACAGACAGACAGACAGGCACAGAGACCATTCGCTAAAAATGTGATTTTCGTATTCAGGGGACCTCAGAACATGTAAGTATAACAAAAACTCACGTTCGAAAATTTGACCCTAAAACAATACTTTCTCGACCCTATGGGTAAGAGGAAGTAAATAACGATTCACTTCATTTTACCAAAATACTTTTTTTTAAGACTATCGAAGATCCTGTTTCCAAATACGTAAGCGAAGTGTGACGTCACTGACCGTCCGTGGATGCAAGAAAAAGATTCCCTATGTTAATCGCCCATTGTGTTTTTTGTAAAAAATTATTAAAAATCGAGGAAAATTATTTCCCGATTTTAATACCCGTATTTGGGTATAGATATGCTATCGTATCCATGTGTTAGATTGAGTTATTTTGCTGTCAAATTGACAAAATTTTAAATTTCAAAACTGTGTCATCTTTGGCGTTTTTTGTATTTGGCGATTAAAAACATACTACGAAAATATACATGCCAGATGTTTATTTTCGTAATATGTATTGTACGAAATATTGTTTCATATAATTCATCGCTCTCTTAATATAATTTGTTAAAATAACCATGATTTTTGAAAGGAATGAAATATGTTCGCCAAATAATTTGGCGATATATTTTTTCCGCCAAGGATGATAGATATATTAAATCTATTCCGCTGCAATATATTAGTATATCAGACACTTTATTTAGACATTTGAAAACAAATTTGACTTTAAATTATGATAGAATATTTATCATTTTCCTTTTAATTAGTATATTAGTTGGATATTTATTGTGTAAATATCATCCTTTGAAATGAAATGTTTATGTTTTCAATCGAATATGGAAGTTTGCTATTTTATTTTTCTAAAGTTTTGAAATTTAAAATTTAAATTTTATCAATTTTACAGCAAAAACAACTTAATCTAACGCATGCACACGATAAGGAATACATATCTATACCGAAATATGGGAATTAAAATCGGAAAATAATTTTCCTCAATTTTTAATAATTTTTTACAAAAAATCCAATGGGCGATTAACATAGGAAATCTTTTTCTTGCATCCACTGACGTCCAGTGACGTCATCACTTTGCTTGCGTATTTTCTAACTATCTAATAATTACAGACACTCCATGCTAACCCAAATTCACCTCTACTCTATACTCCCAACCAGCTATCTCCCCCACAACTACGCCAAAATATCCATGATCCAGCTAGGGACTTTCTCATTCTCAACTGAACATTTTATCTTGACTCGACATTATCACCTTAGACTACCCTACTTTCAATACTCATTTCAACTGGTGACCTTTACTTGCCCAACCAAACATTCTATCCCAACTATAACTTTACACTAATTTCAAAACTAAAATCAACTGGCGACATTTACGTACTGAACTCGACGCCAATTATACCTTACAATGTAAACATATAATGAAGCTTGATAAAAATATTTAAAGATTTTAATATGTTTTTACAAATATTTTAAGATTTTTAAGGCTTTAATATGTTTTAGAAATATTTTAAGCGTTTTTTTTAATGAAACAGTCAAAGAGTCGTTCATTCGCAATTAAAGAGTTGTCGATTTGAAATTTGTATTTTCTGAATGGCAACAGTTTTGGTTTGTTTTTATTTGGCATTGCGTTGTTTATAATCATGAAGTTACATAATTCTATTTATAGGTTCATGTTTATAATAGCCAGTGATTCGTTATATTTTTTTAAACATTTAAACATTACAACTGAATAGTTTTTCAAGGTTTTAGAGGGAATAAATAACAATATGTGCGATACAAAACATGTATGAAAATGATATGTATGTTTTCGTAAGTTGATGAATTGAACAAACGGGAAAAAAAATGGCTGCCAAAAGTCTCTGTTTTGAAGCGGTGTAAACTGGAATCGTGAATGACAGATGAGGGTCATTATATATATTAATTTTAGAGAAAGTTTTCTAGAGAACTTTATAGCAAAAGATAATATTAAATTTTTTTCCGATTTTTATTATTGCCCATAGCGCAGTATTAGTATGACGTAAATCCCACTTATTTTGAAATGTGTTAATTTTTGAAAATTTTATGGGGGCTAAGTTAAATGTCGCTCAAATACGATCAAAGGTTCCAAAAAGATTTAAAAAAAAAAAAAAAAAAAAAAAAAAAAAAAAAAATTAATACTAGTGTTAACTATTTATTCAATTAATGCGAAATTTAAGCATAACTCTGTAAAAAAAGGAGTTATAAAGAATATCCAAATTTCATTAAATTATTAACATTTGTCGATTTCCGCTATTTTTAAAAATCAGTATATACGGATCAGCTTGGATTTTCTCTCACTATAAAATGGAAAGATATCATGATGTCACATATGACGTCTTGTCGCAATGTAACATCATGAACACTAATATTCTTCATAGGAGCAAACCGGAACGGCCATTCATAGGGGGAATAAAGGTACAGACTACATTTTATTTTTATTTATTTATTTATTTATTATTCCTGATAAATTTTCCAAAAATTTCAGCAAAAATAAAAGAGGTATTTAAAAATATTTTCTGTGAAAGACAGATTTTTGAATAATATTGATGACGTTTAGTACGTTATCAGAAATATTTTTCAATGAATCATTTTACTAAAAGAAGTTTTCTTCTTCCAGAAGATTGGTTGGTTGTAGGTTTTTAAGGCCGATTGTCTCCGTAAGTGTCCTAGGCCCTCCGTGGTCCTAGGCCCTCCGTATGCCCTCCGTGGAAGTTTTTCTAAGGGTCCTAGCCCGTATTTAGGCGAGTTTTGGAGGAAATCACGGAAAACTTCAGATTTGGATCGAACCCGGCACCTTCCATCTACCAGCTTTGAGCACAGAACCACTAGGCCGCTGGTGGGCCTTTTTCGAGAAGAAATAGTCTGGAAAATTTGAATGTTTCTGAAAAATCGGAAATCGCCTACACTCTTTTTTTGACAATCAAGCGTCACAAAATGAATAAAGCTTTAAACATAATTTTTACGTCGATTGTTATCGTATGTATTATTTTAAATTTCTTCTCTTCTTAAATTTCTACTCTTCCGCCTAATGAATCATTAAAAAAAAAAGTTCTGTCGGAAGATATAGTGTAAAAATGTTAAATGTTTCATAAAAATCAGAATTTAACTATACTATTTTTTTGACAAATATCATAAATTGAATATAGCTTTAAACATACTTATCTACGATGATTGGAATCGTATGTATTATTTTAAAATTTCTACATTTCCGTTTAAATAAAAGGTTTTTTCTTTTAATTAAATATTAAAAAGTCTAAAAACAAAATTGTAAAATGGATTTCGAAATGCATCACGAGGGGAGGATTGATATGGAATCCAGTGTTAAATTTCTTAGTTCTACGGTTTTACCAGCAACTAAGGGTTTCTAATCTTGAGGCTGGTAGACAGGAAGTGCAGGGTTCGAACCAAGGACACATCCACAAAGCCAATCGAAGTTTTCCTTGGTTTTCCTCTTGAACCATGTGAGCATGGGCTAAGAATATTAGAAAGACCCTATGAATGGCCTTTTAACCAGACAGAAGGACAGGCAGTTAATTGGCATTAATCCCTAATCACGACACCTTGTTAGCTCTGAGATTGCAAAAATGAAGCTAAATATCACGCACGTAGATAAAAACGGATTTAATGTTTTATATTTTAACAATAGAGTATATTACTTTTTTTTTTTTTTTTTTTTTTTTTTTTTTTTTTTTGTCTACGACACTAAATTTTAAATTATATTCAAAGTAAAATTTCTATCTTCTACAAATATATACACACACATATATATCTGAACTGATAAGTATAAAGGATTTAAGTCCAAAAATGTCGATTTTGAGTTAAGTACATAGTCAGACTCAGAAAAAAATTCTCTATCGATTGATATAAAGGATTTAAATCCATGTCATTTAGTCTTTGAGAAAATCCATTGGTAAAAAAAGATTCAAGTGAGAAATTTAGCATTAATCTTTGGTATAAAATATTTAATTCCATTTTTTCCTGTTATTAAATGAAGGTTGATAATCACTGAATGTTATAATGGGTATAAATCAACATAATCCCTTTTTCCTAACCGATTCTTCTGATTAGTTTTTAGTTAGTTTAACTTTATTTTTCGTCTCCTGAAAAATCAAGAATATGGACTTAAATCCTTTATATTTATCAGTACATATATACATATATACATATATATATATATATATATATATATATATATATATATGTGTGTGTGTGTGTGTGTGTGTGTGTGTGTGTGTGTGTGTGTGTATATATATATATTACTGGTAATTGAATTAAAGAGTTGTTTTATAAGCTGGCACTGATACAGACATGTAGTAATAAAATATTTAAACAAAGGTTGAAAATGTCTTAAAACTTTGCTTCTTCAGAAAAAGTCACCGTTCGAAATTTTGTGGAATTTTCTTTGAAACTCTCATACCTACGATCTGGGACCCCTTAGAAATACTCCCACGGAGGACAGTCCATACGTGGCTATGTCCATAGCGCAGAAAATTGGTCTTATATGTATATCACTTAATATATGACTAAAATAAATGTATAATGTCTAGTTCATATGCAAAACTATGAGTCACATCTGTTAATATTAAAATAACAGACAGATTTTTTTTTCTAAATAAAATTAGATTAATTAATAGTTTTTGTAATAAATATAAAATTCATTCTGCTTTCTCAACAATTGGAACACAACTCTATACTATTATTTATTTATTTATTTATTTAACTTAAGATCTAGAACACATGTATGAAATTAGATTAACTAAAGTGCGAAAAATGATATGTCTCATAATACAGAATTCAATTAAATTATCAACATAATTCTTACAAAATTGTCCTGGAAACTTTCAATTTAGGGTATTTGAATATTATTTGCGAAATATTATTTTTATATCACTTAAGTTATGAATGACTTGAAAATATAATTTCTAGTGCATATGAATTTAAAATCTATGACTAACTTGTATTTACATTAAACTGACAGATTGCAAAATTCTTTTATAATGCAATTATATTATTTAATTTCATCTGAAAAAAATTGGTAGTTGTACTTCCTTGAAGATTAGCACACAATTCAAGTTTTTGTATTCTTTCCACTTAAGTTCTTTTGCCCGAATTGAAAAGTGAATTAACTGACGCGTGAAAAATGGTGTTAGGTTTATTATTATTATTTTTTTTTTTTTTAAGCCTCATAAAGCAATTCTCATATCCTATAATACATAAATAAAGATTCGCAAGCATTTCTCAAAAATAGTTACTGTTAAATATTTGAATACCTCTTCATATTTCTACTAAAAAGGAGGCTGTAAATGGAAAGAGGAATTTAATTGTATTTTTGAAGAAAGGGGTCACAATCGAAATGGAATGAACATATTATTTTACAATAAAATGTAAATAAAGAGCTGATTTGATTTTTATTTATATATAAATATGATTTTTAACGGAATTTTATTTTTTTTGGATGAAAATAACATATTTTAAAGCATTGGAGTTAAAAGTAATTTCGTAAGATGTGTCATTCATAAGACTAATATTTTAAACCAAATGTGACATTAAAATTTAAAAATATCTATAAAATTAAGCAATAGGAATAACAAAAAAAAAAAAGGTTTCATAATTGCAGAGAAATGAAAAAAATAGCTTATAATAGCTAAATACATATAACTAATTCATTTTGTATAACCTGCATTGCCTTTTAAGAACTTTCAAGTGAAATATTTAAGCGTTTGTACATTTCTGGAAAAAATGTATGAATAGCTTTTAAAAGTCATTGAAAAATATAGCTTTATTTTTTAATTGTTTATATTATAGTAATTAAATTAAAAGTATTTGAATTTGGAAAATTTATTTATTCTATACTTAAAAAAATTCTCTGCCTCAAAATTTAATTAATATTAAATAAAACGTATGTAATTAAAAACTCTCTTCTCAGATTCAAAATATTAACCTTATCATCAGTTTTAAAATTCAATAATTTATTATTGAAAATATATTTCTTAATGTTGTACTAAATTTACTTGGTCAATATGGCTTATGTTTCTTGTCTTTTGCTTTAATACTTTCTTACGCAATACATTGCCGTTTGGGACCTTTCTAACCGACTTAATGTTTCGCTATTTTATCTCCATCTAATTAGGAGCTCTCTTTTACTTTAATCTGTATTCATTACTGACACATAAATATTGAATTCCTCGGACTTGTATAAGATTAAGAAAGATAAAAAAAGAATCTACTTTCGGATAGACTTTATTCCTTTATTAAATATAGTGTGTTTTGTTCTAGTTTTCATTTTTATGATAAGATAACACATTAAATAGATAGTGAATAATATGCACTGATTATAAGTTTTATAATTAATTAAAAAATTATAATAGATGATTTTTCTTTTCTAAATAAAACGGTATTTTAAAAAGATTTTGAATTAAGAGCGGAGTTTAGAATTATTTCTATTTTGTTTATTTATTTTTAGAAAATCATCTAATCTTACTTAAGTTGTTGCTCTCTCCCTCCTTTTCTGTCTATCTATATATCTATCCATATAAACCGACGTTCAAATTTAAAGCAACTATTTGTTTTCCCGTTTTCTTCTTTTGCTCATAACTTTAAAAAATAAATATGTGAACATAAAAATTTGGTGGCATTTCCGTTATCAAACCATTAATAAAATTTTATAAAATTTTAACATAAACAATAATATTTAAACTGGCATTTATTAAATTTTTCCCAAAAGAAACCTTTCGAAGAAATAAAAAAATTAAGCAGTTTTTTGGAGTAAAACTAAATGAGAAATTGTGTTACGAATACGACACATACTAGGCGAGTCGTATTAGTCCTCGACGATATATTTAACGCCCCAGCCCGCTGTTCGGTGTCTTTTTCTAGTCAATTTTGTCCCTCTATTACTTCCGGTGTGAGCCTGTTTTTTTTTTTTTTTTTTTTTTTTTTTTAAACACATTTGACATTGTGAGTATTTTTGCTTTTCTTCCCATGTTATTTCTATGGGTTTTTTAGCTTTTTTCCCCCTCTTATCCTACATTCTAAAGTAGCGGTGGTGGGGGTGGGTGGGCGGGAACCACCGTCACTTTAGAATTTTGAAAAAGAGGGGGGGAAAAAAGCTAAAATCTCCATAGGAATAGCATGGGAAGAAAAGCAAAAAAACTCACAATGTCAAGTGTGTTAAAAAAAAAAAAAAGGCTCGCACCGGAAGTAATAAAAGGACAAAATTGACGAGAAAAAGACATTGAACAGTGGGAACGGGGGGGGGGGCTGGGGAGTTAAATATAACGACCAGGATTAATACGACTTGCCTAGTATGTGTCGTATTCGTAACACAATTTCTCATTTAGTTTTACTCCAAAAAACTGCTTAATTTTTTTATTTCTTCGAAAGGTTTCTTTTGGGAAAAATTTAATAAATACCAGTTTAAATATTATTGTTTATGTTAAAATTTTTAGATAAAATGCCTCCAAATGTTAATTTAAAATGGAATTTTTCTGGCTGTATTTACTTTTTCTTTTTATGATGGACTTTATCAATATATATATATACATATTTATATTTATATAATTTTTACTTTGCAAGTTATGAGCATGACTAGAAGGAGAAAGATGTCAATAAATATTTTTTTAACGAGATTTTTATCAATTTTTCAATCTAGGTACATTTTTTAAAAAGTTATTCATATACTATAAAATGAAGAAAAAAGAAAAAATAGAAAAGTGAGTACAGGAAGAAAATCTGGTTTTAGTCTAACATATGGATCGTCACCATCTTTAGTACATCCTTAGCATCATTTCTCATTTAGTTTTCTTTTCTAAAATTCAAAATAATAATAATAATAATTTTTTCAAAAGCATAATTTTTATGAAATTTTAATTAATATCAGTTTAAAAATTATTGCTTACATTGATGTTATTTGAAATAGTTCACCTCCACCAGGACGCTAAAACCGCGTTCGAATTTTTTAGATATTAAGTTGCTAAATCGGTATTGAAGGAATTGGTAAAGCTACTCACAGTCAAATTCTCTATGAACATCTAAATTTACAAAGTCTGGCAACGGGTATAGAAGTTTTGTTAATAAACGCGGGAGAATGTGCTCTCTCGCATGTGAATAAATTTTTGTTTCATAATTATTATTATTATTATTTTTGTTAATGAATTATAATTTATTTTTAATTTGTTTAACATTAATTTAAAGTCTTATTTTATAACTACTGAAGAATCCACTGAACCGCCGAAAATTTATTTTAAAATGCAATATCGAAAATGAAATTAGTTTCGATTTATGCGAGCATTTGTTTTCTATTTTTCGTTTTATGTTATATAAAATTAGATTGATGATTTAATAAAGAATATTTCATCCAAATTTTATGATTATATGATCATATGTTTAAAAATTACGCATAAAAGAAGGAAACGAGTAAAGGGACTATAGCTTTAATTTTCTACATCAGTGTATCTACTACCCACCCATCTATCTATCTATTTATATACGTATCTCTCTCACATACTCTCTCTCCTTATGTATATATATATATATAAGGAGAGAGAGAGAGAGAGAGAGAGAGAACATTTAAACAATTCACTTTGACATTATAATTCCAACTGCAAAGAGTCTTATGACATGCAGTTACTTTTTATGCTACCCATTTTATAAGCAAATCGGGAAAAAAAAAATTAAAAAACTGTATACATACCCATATGTATACAGTTGTTAAAATCTCTACTTTGTGCACAAAAACATTGAATCATGGATTCAATAAGGACTCAAATTGTGTAATCATTTTTGTGTAACATTTACGTATGATATATGTGTATGTGATAATATTAAAATGTCTTTATGCGAGTGCCTTGTATGCACATCAGAAAATAAATGTACTTTAATTACCCTGCAATTAGAGAAGACCAAAATAAATACTTTTCAGAAATTCACTTTATGACAATTTTATACAGATTTTAACATTTATTTTTTTATCCATGTCAATTCACCTCTTTACGTGAATGTTCTTCTTCCAATATTATTTAAAATGCGTCATAAATGCGAGTACTATGAAACATTTTCATGTTTATTAAAATTATAATCTCAATAAATTTACTTGATTTGATCTTTTCGAAATTTGCGTGGTGTTTAAAATTGTTTTAGTCATTAATTTTTTTGCTGAAATTACACAGATCTGAAAAAAAAAATGATCTACGTGGCTACTATTTAAAAAGTTTTATGATTTTGAGGATGCTGAATCCAAAAATTACCTCCTTTTAGTTTACACAATGAACTTTTTTTAAAATAAATAATAAGGATTTTCAATAACAAAATACCCAAATGTATTACGTCGAACTAAAAATATGCTTTCTGGTAATTATATAAACAATATTCTTTCATGATATTTTTCCCATTCTGTCTTTCTTTTTGTCTCTGTTCTTATGCAGTTTTTGGTGGCAGACCAGTGTTATGTTTATATATCAGAATATGCGTGTGCGTTCATACCTGTTAAAATCATGATTCTTTGCTTGTGTATCATACACGCCCATGTACAGATACACATAAATTTTACACGTATATATACTCATAAAAACACTAGACTACATAACTAGTGTAGAAAACGACCAGAAAATCAGCGCTTTAAAGATTAAGCTTCTCACCAGAGGACAGAGCGATCGAAATTATTGCTTGAAAAAACGAAACTAATGTATTTATTGGTTATTGATGTGCTTAGATCATGTGATTGAGTAAACGAATCTGGGAAAAGCTACCAACTCTTATGCCATATTTACGATTTGAACAAACTTTTCGATCGTAGCGCTATCTGGTAGGCTTTTAATTTTTTAGTAATATTTTAAGCATTGTGTTAGAAGTGTTTGCCACAATGTATATTCCAGACGCTGTAGTATGATGTATATGTGTAAAATTCTTTTTTAGATTTCTATTTTATTGACTAACAGACCTGTAGTCAGTTAGAAGTCCTGTAGTCCTTTTGAAGTTACGACCCAATCATTAAAAGCCGTTGGAAGAAACACTGTAAAAAACATGTACTTAAAAATAAGTATGTGTTGTCTCAAAATAGCCCCGAAACAATATATACTTAAATTTGAAAACCGATGTACTCATTTTTGAGTATATTGACATGCTCAAAAATGGGGTTGACCAATGAGAATCCCAATATCCCCATGTTTGAGATGTCAATGTATTCAAAAATGAGTTCATTGGTTTTCAAATTTAAGTATATATTGTTTCGGGGCTATTTTGAGACAACATATAAACTTATTTTTAAGAACCTATTTTTTACAGTGCAGGGCTTGTCAAGCAATTAACCTCTAGCGAGCGTCACACTTTCATTTGTTCACGCAGATTTTATTTAATAATCCACCATAAAATATATGTGTTAAAACTAACATGCGTTTCATTTATCTCTGTTTATTTAATAAAATACATAAAATAAGTTTCATACCCTGCTAAAAAACATGAAAGTTCATATTTAAAAAA
>OZ005650.1:14731461-14768961 GCA_963930645.1 Salticus scenicus
ATAAATCAACAAACGTGATTTGAATGCTTCTCTATGTTTTCGATTAATTAGATGCTGTTTATCTTTAGCATTCCACTGTCATTGAACAAAACCATGTTGGAATCCATATTCTTGAATATTCATAGAAGCCCTTATTTGAACAACTCTAAATATATGATGGTTTATGATTATATAAGTTTAATTTGTTTTCGTTTAATTTAAATTTAACGTTAATATTACCAGAGCAAATTTTTTCTTTTTTCTTACTTTCTCTTACCGACATATAAATGAGAAATTATTATTATTATTATTATTATTTTTTAAATCGATATCTCGAAATTGAATTTTTGCTACATTTACAAGTTTTGGGATACTCTGAATCCGAAATTTTTTTTCAGCGGATTGTCTGTATGTGTATAAAGTCTTTTATCAGCGTAACTTTAAAATGAATGTTAGAAGTAGGTTCAAGCTGAATATTTTAAATCGGTATCATTTAGGAATACTAACTTTTCGTCCAGATGAAACAAATTGTCAATGTACAGGTAAATTCAAATTACAGGACCATACAAAAGTGTTCTAACATATTAATGTTTCAAAATGATTCAAAATCTCGTTTTACAATAGAATTCATTATTCCGCGTTCACACTGCTTCGGGGAGAATAAAATGGTTGCCATAGTAATAATGTAAACTATAACTTTTGTAAGTGGAGTGTGAAAAGAATTTAATCTTTGGAAAAATTGAACATTGTTTGGATTTAAGTTTTAGCTAAGTAAATATTTCATCACAAAAAGTTTTAATAAAACACGAAATTTCTAAACTGTGTCTGTTTCATATTCTAAATATGACATTACGTTGTAATAATGCCGAGAATTAATATGATTAAAAAAGAAAAAAAGAAAAGAAAGAAAAGGATATTACAAAATAATTTCTAACAGTTCATACAATTTTTAATAATAATAAAATTTTATCGATACAATACTGCTAGCTCATACAATCCATTATGTAGTCAAAATATATTTATAGTAAAAAAAAAAAAAAAAAAAAAAAAACTGTGTTTTTAAAGTAATTTATATGCTAAAAACAAAAGAAACAAAAGGCATAGAAAGATTTTTACCCATTTAACACATTGACTGCCATGGCTATCATATGTGATACCAGTGTGTATTGCACGTGATATTTCCGTTGGGACACTGGCTAACAGATATGATAGACATGGATTTTTAACACTTCAGTCCTTGGCTATAAAAACGATATCAGTTACATGAAAATCGTACTGGCGTTTGATTGTTGAAGAATCAGAACCTTCACATGTGTTTTTGTTTTTTATATAATTTATTATTACCATAAAATAACACTATTCTCGGATTAATTTTTGTTTTAAGACAAATTTAGAAAAGTTTTAAGACTAAAATATTTCCAATTAAGACTACACTCCGCGACAAAAAGATAGGAACAAAGGTTTTTTTTTTTTTTTCATAAAATAACATTATCTAAATTGTGCTGATCATTTATTATCATAGCAAAACATTATCATATCAAAAAAATATTAAATATTTGTATCATATTCAAAATATTCATATTCAAAATAATCATGTTAAAAAAAAAAAAAAAAAAAAAACACTTTGTTCCTATCTTTTTGTCGCGGTGTGTTAGTCTTAAATTAGAAAAATTTCAGTCTTAAAATTTTTCTAAATTAGTCTTAAAACAAAAATTGGTCCGGGAATACTATTATTTTATGATAATAATAAATGATAAGCACAATTTAGAAAATGTTATTTTATGAAAAATCAAAGAAAAAACCCTTTGTACCTATCTTTTTGTCGCGGGGTGTATATATATATATATATATATATATTGAAATTATATGTTTACATATTGTATTGTTATTGGAATTATTTTAAAGTGAGAATTTTTCAGCTTTTCTCAAATAAAATATTTAAAAAAAAAATCCAATCAAGTTAACTAGTTACAAAATTGGCTTTTGTTTATTGTTAAATATTCATCTGTTTATTTTTAATTATCATTCTTTTTGTTATCATAATATATATATATATATATACTGATATTTATGATCGCTTATTTTGTAAGTGAAAGAAAGATCTTGAAAATATGCTGTATTTTTAATAAATCGATATCATTAGATACTTCAAAGCTCGTAATTAGTAACTTTTTCTAGATTCACTTATAAAGATAGCCTAAAAAAAAAACCACTCAAAATCTGCTATAAATACATTCTTCTTATGTATATTTTAGAAAGTCTGGAGATATCAAATGCAGAAATAACATATTATAAGCAAGCTATACTAGAATATATTTCAAATGGAAAATCGATGCTCAATTCTCCACATATTTTCTCTGTCAATTGCCCGCATAGAGAACGGTTTACCCAAAAAGATATCTTCAATCGTCTGAGAAGAAAACATTTTTATGTACGAAATTTCTTCATTCTTAAGATTTTTTTGGTGCATATCGTTTTTTGATTTATGGTTTTCGGAATTCATTTTATTATAAGCGTTCTTAAATTTCCGACGTATTTTGTATATCAATGTGATAATATGCATAATTTAAAATTTTGCAACAGAAATTTGAATTTAACATGTTTGATATTTAATACTTTACTACAAAAATGTACATTATTGAAATACTAAAACTAAGTTACTTGAGATATTTTAAAAATTACATTAAACAATCTAAAATAAAATTTGAATTTGCTCCTACATAAATGTATCTTTTTATTGATTAACCATTGTGAAATAGGTTAATCAAAATAAAAGTAAAATTTAAAACTATTGAAGAATTTTTTAAAACACTTTCTTTGCTAATTCACAGGATATAATTAGTGTAAAAATTGCTTTGTTTTTGCTTATATTTTCTTTAATTATATATCTCTGTAGTTTACATAAAAAGGACAACGTTTATTAAATTTTATGAAATATTTTAATTCAAAATTGCTATTATTTTCATCTAACTTTAAAATTTTAACACATACTGTATATAATCCTTATGATATTAATTGTTATATAAATTACGAAGTGACCAATTTTTATTTTTACACTGGACACATATCAAAAGTTACATTTAATATATACAAGTTAATTTAACCCTTTAAGGCCATTTGGTTTCTTGTAGAAACCAAACATTACAACATTTTTTATACAGCAGTTTTTTGGCATGTTTTCATTGTTTTAATCACTTTTTAAACTTTTGTTCCTTTTCTGTGCGGTAGATAGCAGCACTACTCTAAAATTTATTAAATGTCATTTCAGGGGAAACCAAATACAAATTTAACTTGGAATCTCTCAGTCTGCGCGAGTGTGCTTTGCTGGTTTTGTGATGCACTCGTGTCTAGTTTTTTTTCACTTAATGAATGCTGGGTTATTATTTTGACTTGAAACAACTTTGGTGAGGGCTTGTAGTTTAAAATGTTTACTTACAAAGTATTTTATTAATTGAATAAAATATTATTTGATATTTATCAGGCTAGCTTTTAAATGTATTTCAAATCAAACATTTCTCGAAAATTAGATTTGTTTCTTTCTTTTTTACATATTTATATTGTTTTTAATAACCATTTTTACTTTCTTCTATATGTAATATAGAGAAAGTATTGGACTCGTGAAAATTTTCGACCTCCGCTTTTTGATGGATTTACACGTTTTGGGATGTCCTGAACTCGAATTGATAGTTTTTTAGAAAATGTCTGTCTGTCTGTCTGTGTGTATCACGTTTTTTGTGGACGCTGTATCTCACGATCCAATGAATGAAATTTAACCAAACTTAGTATTTAGATGCACCCTGACATAAACTGGCGCTGATTAGATTTGGGGATCAATGGCTCAACAGGTGGCGCATTTTTTCTAAATTTTTAACATGACAGTATAGGACAAAATTTCGTATAAATGTACATAATGAGAGTTATTTTTAACTTGCGATTGTAAAATTAATATGAATTATTTATAAGAGTAGTAGTTAACTAGGAAAAAAATTCTGTGCATGGGGGGGGGGGTATCGCTCTTCCTTCTGAGGGGGGGAAGTACCCCACGGGGTGTGTAAATTTTCAAGATGGGTATCTTTGTAAAGGACTCGTCAATACCTTTAAAACGAATGGTTGAACTATAAATCTGTGATAATTTAAAACAAAGTTACCGATTTTTTTTTTACTTTTAACAAAAAAAAAAAAAAAAAAAGAACTTAGATAAAAAGTCTTTTTATTTATATATATATTGTTACTGAGGGAATATGTATAGGAAAATATAGAAGAAAGTCTTGTGGTGGCCACAACATACTAGTTTAAACTGATTTAGCGATTTTGAAAAGAAATTAAGTAGTAAACGGTATGGTTAACAAGTACATTGAAACGATTGTTTAAAAGTCAGACTTTATAAAGAGTAGGTTTATTTTCATACGGGTACCCGATTAGTTACATCACAATAAATCACAAGAATGCGCCACAAATAGGGAAACCCATATGTAATAAATTTAATTAGAAGTTGCTACATACTGTAAAACATTCACATTCAAAATCAAATATCTACATTAAAAAGTATCTATTATATATATATATGTGTGTGTCGTAATTCCTGTCCTATTAAGTTCATTAAGTTCTATATATTGTTTTATAAAAGTACACTTTACTTTTTAAGAAGAAGTACATTAAACCCAAACCTTAATTTTCTGTCGATTTAGCATGCCTCAAATCACACACTACGTAAGATGACATCTATGTTGTACTAAAATTAAATATCAGTAAAATATCTTTAAACTGAATTTAGCTAATTTCAAAAAACATTTTATGAACTTATTAGATAAAGTGAAGAACAATAAAAAATTCCTTACTTGAAAAAATCATTATTATGTTAACTGACGAATAAAGGAAACATTATGAGAACAACTTTTATTTCTGGCATTCACGAATAAAACTGCACAAAATTTTGATTCAAAATAAAATTTTAATTAATTTTTATATTATATAAACTTAGGAAAACACTTGATAATACTTTAAAGTAAGCACATTTAGGAAAAAAAAATCTTAATCTTATTACAATTAAACTGTTAACTGTAACAATGCAAAAAAGAAACTGCTCTGTCGTACAAGTTTAATACTTTACATTTGCAATTATTCCCTATTAATTAAAAATCTTTGTACTTAAAATTTAATTAGAAACATGAAATTAAAGTGATTTTCTTGAATGAAATAAGAAACGTTTCTTTGTTTACATAATATCATTAAAGAACGATTATTTTTATAAAATACATAGAAACATTTGTTTTTGCATTTTTAAGAGATATAAAGATTAAGGCAAAAAGGTTAGTGCATGAAAATTTTTTTTTATGTAGTTGTACGTGTCAAAACAGTAGTTTGAATTGTTTAACACAATTTTTAAGAAAATTGATAACTGACGGAGAAATGTTAAGTATTTTAATGTTAAGTATTAAACAGAGGGTTTTAAGTATTTTTCTGTCGTTAAAGTGCTTTTAAATTCACTACAATTAAAATTTAAACTAAAGTATAATCAAAGTTCCTATTATAATCTGATTCAATGGGCAAATAGTGAGAAATTTTAATAAATATTTAAAAACTTTCAAAACATATACATATTTTTATTTTTATTTTATTATTTTTTTTTAATTCAAAATGTAAATAATTCTTTACATTATTCTATTTAATATTTTAAATAATTATATCTTATGTTACAAATTTATATATTTCGTTTATGTAGAATAGTATAATATTAATTTTAGTGACCTTTTTCACAGTATTTTACCATTAAATGTTAAATGTAAATCTAAAATTTATAAAGATTATAATAATTGAATTAATAAACTTAATTTATATGAGTAAAAATAAAACTACTGTTTAAGAATAAATTATAAAACTGCAATATATTACAAGATAAGAAAACATATTTTAAATTCGAGACAAATATTCTGTTTATTTTTTATGATTCATTTTTTGTAGGGAAAAAAAAAAGAAAAAAAACTAATTTTTATAATTACTAATTATTCTTAAATATAATTTTCAGAACATTATCAATACATTTAAATCAAAATTTAAAATTGGTCTGTATGATAGAAAGAGCGTGAAATAAACGACTAAAAGATAATTAATTATATATTGTCAAAGACATGTTTTAGTATAAAAAGGTTTTATTATAAATCTAACAAGGAATTTATTGTTATATATATATATCTGTATATATATATAAATTACGTGTCAAGATGTTTGTCCGGGGTAAACTCCTAAACTAAGGAACCGATTTTAATGAAACTTTGCACACTGTGTGCAGTTTGGTCCAACTTGAGAGATAGGATAGTTTTTATCTCAATTTATTGTCACAATATTGTTTTATTGCAATTATTTGTTAATTATAGACCTTTATTAAAGTTGCTTCAAAATATCTGTGAGTTCCATTAATTTAATTGTTGCCAAAAAAAAAAAAAAAAAAAAAAAAAAAATACGAGTTCATTTTCTTTCGACATAAAAATAAATAAATTTAATCAAACGTGAACGTTAAAAAATTATAAAAAGTTAAATTATGCATCTCACGAAAATTGACGTCATAATCAATTTAAAGATTTTATACACATTGATAAAGTGCTAATGTAGTTCTATCATAGATATAGTAATATATATAGATCTCTCATCCCCATGTTATCGTACAAAGATTTTTTATGCCGAAAAAATAAAATAAATAAAAGCTTTAGAAACAGCCATTAAGTGGTATTGAAAAAAAAAAAAAAAAAAAGAAAAGAAAGAAAGAAATATGAATTTGAAACTGTATCTGGAGTCTTCCATTCCCCTTTAGCAAATAAATTATTCATAAATTTTATTTGCTAAAATATTAGTATGTATTCCCGTGTGTATTCACTCGGGGAAAGACGGCCATATTTTGGTAAAAACGTCGTCTTTTCCCAAATGAAAAGGAATAACTTTTTTCTCCCCAATGATCACTCTATTCTATATATGCTATACTATATCTATGAGTTCTATACGCAAGCGAAGTGTGACTCACTGACCGTCTGTGCAGCCAAGAAAAAGATTTCCTATGTTAATTGCCCACTGGATTTTTTGTAAGAAATTATTAAAAATCGAGGAAATTTATTTCCCGATTTTAATCCTTATATTTGGGTATAGATATGTATTAGTTATCGCGGGTGTTAGATTGAATTATTTTGCTGTCAAATTGACAAAATTTTAATTTTAAATTTCAAAACTCTGTCGCCCTTGGCTTTTATTATTATTATTATTATTATTATTATTATTATTTGGCGATCAAAAGCGTAACACGAAAATATACATGCCAGATGTATGCATTGTACGAAATGTAATATGTATTATTCATTGTACGTATGTATGACATGTGATATGTATTGTACGAAATATTGTTTCATATTATTCATTACTCTTTTAATATAAGTTGTTAAAATAACCATGATTTTTGAAAGGAATTAAATATTTTCGCCAGATAATTTGGCGATATTCTTTTTTTTTTCGCCAAGGATGACAGATATCAAATCTATTCCGCTGCAAAATATTAGTATCTTACATCAGATATTTTATTTAGACATTTGAAAACAAATTTGACTTCAAACTATGATAGAATATTTATCATTTTCCTTTTAATTAGTATATTAAAATTTAAAAGCATGGTATATAAAAAGTCTTTTTTTTTTTTTTTTTTTTTTTTTTTATCTTATAATAATTCTTATCTTAATCCTCAATGTTTTCCATCTTTATTAACTTGAATTTACTATTAAAAATTTAACATACTCAAAAACTTCTCATCACTTCGTTAAAATACACTAAACTTTTCCAAAATCTTTTTCTATTTAAAATGATACATGTATTTACTTTAAATGTCCAATATTTCATAAGATTTCCAATTTTAAAGTTTTAAAATATTTATCAAATTTACTTATTTTTCTGGTTTAGCCTTATTGTTTTCCTTTTTATAACTACAGCTGTTGCCCTCTTTAAAATATTTAAAATGATGAGGTCATTTTATAGTAAAATTATCCATTATAGCATATATTATATTTCACTCCTCCATAAAAATTGATTTTAAAGTCGTCTGTTTCTTTTATACTTTTATTTTAATAGAATTTTAATAGAATTTAATTTATATATTAGTCATTTTAGCAATTTTATCCAAAGTAGCATTAGAAATAATATATATCACTTCTCCATTAAAATTTATAGGACCCTACAATAAAATTAATTTGTACTTAATATCAACACTACGAAAATTTTTATCAATCGCTTCCAAATTTTGACCTAAGTTTCAAATCTCAACCCTGTGGGTTTTTACATCGGCTACAACGTTTTCGTCTTTGTTCGTAAATAATAATTTGACTGTACTAAATAGTTTACAGCCGTATAATTCAACGTATAACTTAGTCACAGCAACGCGTGGCCGGGTCTGCTAGTATATATATATATATATATATATATAATCAGACAAACAAAAATAAATCTCGTTTTACACTGAAGATTTACGACAGTAAGATACTGTACTACATGTTTGATATAACAAAAAATGTTTAGTTATAAAATGAAGTAAAAAAAACTAATTTATTTTAAATTACTCGGTCTAAGTTACTTTGTCCCCTAGATAAAATGAAGAAGATATACAAATAACGTGCCGAAAACATATGCAAATAACTTCAAGTATAATCTAAGAAATAGCCTGTTTCTTGGTATAAATTTCAACTTGAAATTACGACATATAACTGAGACACTTAAAAAAGTAATACCTTTTTTTTAATTCTGAAGGCACTACTAGAATATGCTACTGTAGTGTATATTCTAGCAGTTTTCCCGTTACTAGCCGCTAGTTGGTCGATTCGCCGTCCATTCCTTCAGTGTTGCCAGACTTTTTTATTTAAAAGCCACGAAAAATTTTTAGAAGCGGCATTTGATATACATAATCGACGATTATTCCAGTTGATTCGCCTTTTATGTATATCGAATGTCACTTCTAAACATTTTTGGTGGCTATTGAAAAAAATATTTCAACACTGAAGGGATGTGTGGCAAATCGACCAACTAGCGACTACTAATGGGTTAATAACGATTTTTTTTTTTTTTTTTTTTTTTTTGCTCATTCAAAATCTTTAATTTTATAGCATATTTCTTATCATAGAATATATTGTTATTTTTATCTTAATCATAGACTATTTTTTAACTGCTATTTAGAAAAAATATTTTCAATTACTTTATTTTAAATATTAATTTCGACAAAATAAAAAACATAATGTCTAAAGGAAAAATAGGTATATATTTTTAAATTATAAAATATCAATACGTAAATAAATGAAAACTTTTAATTTACATAAATACTTTTTAATTCTTTTATTAAAAATAAAATATTTTTGGAATTTTTGACAGCTTGAAAATCTAATGTTATTCATAAAAGTAGCTTTAAGGAATAGAAAAGGAAATTTTAAATCATGGTAAAAGAAGAAAATATTAATCTGGATCTGAACTGTTGCTATTAAGAAAGTGTTGCTGAAACTTTTGAAACTTTTTCAAATTCACTTAGTGCTTTTAGCGTAATTTACTACATAAAACTAGAGTTCAGAGAAGTGGTGTTAGTGTAAAAGACATGGAAATTTATTCCTTGCACATAATGCGTTAAATATAGAACTATAAGTTCCAAAAGACAAGTTGGGTTAAAAAATGTATATGATAAATTAAGCAAGTTTTAAGAATTTGGTCTGTGTTTGAAAACAAGGGAGAAGAATTTTAAAATGCTCTAGAAAACTTTTGTATATTTTGAAGCATATTGAATACATTACGTGAATAAATTATTTGTAGAAAGAGACAAGGATTCTGTAAGTGAAAAAGTCATTATATAAGAAGACTGTCTGTTTAAATAAATGTAATAAACAGGTTATGGTGAAAGATAATTACAGTACCAAACAATCATGCACTGAAAATTAATTTTAATATTTAATGATTGTATAAACAGATAAAAATAAATTTTAAACATCCTAAAATAACTAACTAATTAATTGTAACTCATAACACATTTAACAGCAAATTAAAAAATAAAGCATTAAATTTTACAGAAAATTAATTTCTATATAAACTATATTTTGTGAAATTCCATTTCTACATTTTTTTATAATTTTATTTATATATTAATGCATTGCCTATACCATTTTACTTATATAATTAATACAATATTAAGGAATATTCGTCATTTTATGAAATTTATCAATTTTTAAAGTTTTATTACTATTCCATTGTATCAGACATTACAATGAAATTTCAACGTATGATAATTTCATTTTCCGAAGCATATCAAGCCGATATTCTCCATGCGTGGAAATAAAGCCACGCGTTGAAATTTACTGATAATTTAGTTAAAACTGGATAATAACACCTAGTTTATAAATAAAAATTATTTGTCTGTCTGTCATACACTGCGTTTTATTATATATTGTCTTATTAGGAAGGGACTTCAGCACACCTGCTATAATGTACGAAACAAAATTTGTAATTGTTTTCACAACTAAAAATAAAAAAAGGAAAATAACATTATTTTTTTAATAAAAAATCTCTTTTTTTAACGTACAGCATTTGTTACTAAAAAATTATACAAATCTTAATATATGATTTTGTCTACTATATTATATATATATATATACTGGTCATCAAAATTAAAAGATAATAAGAATTTTTTTCCATTAAGTTAAAGTTGCAACCAATGCTGAAGGCTGCAAATATTTATGTTCATTAAATGGAATTGAACACAAAATTGCGTTTCTGACCATACGTTTTTGCAAGAAATATGTAAATTCGGGGATAGACAATGGGTTGCGATATGGATGCATGTTGGAATTGGTCTGTGGTGTTATTTAAAGTGAATGAGGTTTCTGAAAGTGATCTGTGTTTATTAGTCATGGCTCAAAGGCTGTGGCGTTTGCGTTCCTGCAAACTCCATCTTAACTTAAATACTTAGATTACTAAGAAAACCAGAGACGTGAATTGAACAAACAGTAAGAGTTTATTTAACCAGATTAATGGGAGGGCGACCTGGAAATAGATCTTAGCTCAGCCAGCGTATTACTAAATCAAAAATATATGAATCAACAATTTAATTATCTTAAATATCTCACCACAGCAGATAGTCGAAGGTGTAGAGACGGTCGCACTCGTACTCCAATGCTACGGCTTCACTATGGGACAGAGGATTCCCTTCTGACCCAGCTTGAACTTTCCGAAAACTAGTAGACACTCACCAACACTCAACACTACTTAACTTCCCGCCACTAAATCTCCACTACTCTACTTCTCAATATCCGTCAACTAAGATTCATAACATCCACTATACGATCCTCCAACATCCACACTATCTACTAAAACCATCTCTATTTTTATACTTCTTCCTACACCCTCCTTTCACTACATTTCAATCCGTACTTTTAAAAATCACTTCTAATTTAACTAATATTCAAAATCTAAGTCTTTTAATGCAGCACCCTGCCGACACAAAACTAGCTCGACCTCAACCTTCACCGAGTCACTGGCGACGGAGTGATTTTAACCGTCCCCACTTCCTACTTTGCTGGATCCAGCTTAATTAAAACAACTGTGGTGACGTTCTGACGGCTCAACCTCACAAGGCATTGTTTAAGTAAAAGTTAAAAGTGGTGAATAATTGGTAGAATAGAGGGAGGTCAAACACAGTTGAGGCCTCTTGAAATTTAAACATCCCTCAAATTGTCATATCAAAAGTTTGAGTCGCTGTTTAAGAAGGGATTAAAAATGTTATAGACAGCCTGTTCAAGGGCGACCAAGAGGAAAAAACTGCAACCAAAGACCGTTTTCTGCCATTATCGGCTCGAAGAAACTGCAAAACGACTACAAGAAATTTGGTTTTAGACCATCAGGCTGCCGCAGGAACTCGAATTAGCCGTTTTACTGATGCAAGTAGCCTTCATATTTCATATTAGGGTAAAAAACTCTAAAGCAATTTCAAATATCACACACCGGCAGGAAAAGTGACGTAACTCAAAAAATGTCAATTTTCAGTTTTTTCACTAAAATATGCGTATAAATTGTCCAACTAATGAATTCATCTAATATCTGTCTAATGTACATAATGTTCCTCTAATCTTAGATATCTATCTCGATCATTATCCATCTTAGGGGCAGTTGCGTCAGTTTTATTACAGTGCTAATTACCGTTATCTCTAATCTTTTAAGCGTTAAGGTCGCATTTTTGCACCATGCAGTAATTGAAAGAGAAGACTGTTGTGACCAAACTTTCTAAGCATATGTTAATTCTTTCTAAAAAATAGATAAATATTTGTAGTATTCAGAAATGAATTTCATACATCTTACTTCTTATTTTATGCACTTTCAGAAATATATGCTAAAAACATACAAAACATTTAAAGGGATTTAAATTGATATAGTGTATTTTTATATGAAATGCTGTATTTTTGAATTGTGTACTTTTTCTTGCCGGATTTCAAAATGAGAAAAAAATGTTCTATGGAACCCACATACATTAAATTGAAAAATTTAAGAAATATATAGAATGGATGCTTAGCATTTGTAACCAAGAAACCTGTGAACCATATATATAAGTGTATCTAATATTTATAAATATATGGAATATATAGAATATAAATTTTCAAAAGAGTTACAGCTTGAAAAGAAGTGACAATTTTCTATTATTCATATTAGGTTATGAAATGAGACTCTAATGAAAAAGCTTATATTTTTCCTAAATTAAAAAAGACATAAAAACGATATAACGATAAACATATCTTGTTCTGATCCTAATGGTTTAAAAACATTCTTCAAGTTAAAAACTTCCATCAAAAAAAAAAAAAAAGTTTCAAAATCTGAGCATTTATTAAGAGATTCCAGATGCATAAGTAGCTCTTTTTCTTCAAGAAATAAAAAAATCAGATATATTTTGTTTAAGTTTTAATGTTCTTATATTGACGTCTTTCACATGCCAAAACCTTTCCAATAACAAAAAAGTAAACAAAAGACAACCAAAAGACGTGAAAACCGACAAATAAGCAGACAAACGTCTTTTGTTTAAATCCTAATGATTTAAAAAAATAACTTTTCTCGGGCCAAAATTTTTCCTACAAAAATACTACCGAAATCTTAACATTTATTAAAAAGTTATAGGTTGGATAAAAGGCATGAAAACAGACAGAGACAAAGATATAGACTGCCCACTACTAGAGTTCGTCCTCACGCTTTTAACAAGTGAATGGTTGCAACTATAATCACCAAAGAGGCGTCTAGCTATTGAAAAGGAGCTTTGTACTTAGTAGATGCGGTTGCTTAAAGCTTCACTTGTTGAAAAACAGTTGTGAGGTTGAGACGTCAGAACGTCACCACAGTTGTTTGAATTAAGCTGGATCCAGCAAAGTAGAAATTGGGGACGTTTAAAATCGCTTCGTCGCCAGTGACTCGGCGAAAGTTGAGGTCGAGTTAGTTTTGTGTCGGCAGGGTGCTGCAATGAAAGAATTGGATTCTGAGTGTTAGATAAATTAGAAGTGATTTTAAAAGGACGGATTGAAATGAAGAGAAAGGAGGGTGTAGGGAGAAGTATAAAATGGCGATGGTTTTAGTAGGTGTATGTTGGAGGATATTATAGTGGATGTCGGAGCATATTACAGTGTGGATGTTGGAAGATATTATAGTGGATGTCGGAGCATATTATAGTATGGATATCGGAGCATTATAGTGAATTGTGGAAAGTCTTATTTTGGCGAGTTTTGAGTAGTTGAGATTTAGAGGAGTGAGGAATAAGTCGTGATGAGTGTTAGTACGAGTATTTGCTAGCGCTCGTGAAAGCGAATTTCGGTCTGTAAGGAATCCTCTGATCGGAAGTGAAGTCGCAGCAGTGGAATTACGAGTGCAACCGTCTTTACACCTTCAATTGTTTGCTGGGGTGAGATATTTAAGATTTTCTAATTTAATTGTTGATGCATATATTTTGATTGAGTAATACGCTGACTGAGCTAGTTTAATTGCCAGGCCACCCTCCCATTAATCTGCTCAAATAAACTTTAGTTATTGTTAATTCAAGTCTTGTGTTCTCTTACTTATCCATTTAGTGATCTAATTAAGTTAATATGGAGTTTGCATCAACGCAAACTTCACACAGTTTCTGTCTCGAAAATGGTAGTATGTTATGAAAAAAGTTAATTACAAAGTCGAAGAGCATCATAGATTTATTCCAAAAATACGCCTTATAGAGATGAATGCTAAAGCCGGAACGCTTAACGTGAATATGTTTGTTAGCTATTCTTATACTGTTATGTGAGAAAACGATCTTATAAATAAATGTTTGAACTTTAGATTAAGATCTAACTGCTACGTTACCATGTGTGCAACGTAAAGTTCAAACAAGTGTTGAAATACGGATTGCTGCTGACAGACATAATAGACGTATTATGTGATGAACAGTTGTCCTTTTCTTTCTCAGATTGTTTACGCACGTCCCTGTGTAGGAAATTTTGAATAAACGAGTGCACGTTATAAACTTTCTGTTTTTAGCATTTACGTTTACAAAATGTTTTGTCGTACTAATTTGATGGTGCTCTACAACATTGTAAATCATTTTTCCCCCTACCTTGTACAGTTTTTGAGATTATTAACGCTAACTCCACAGTTTCCACCAGGAGGCGCTTTAAACGGTGGAATTTCGTAGCCTATAGCTACTTTTCTATCACTATACATTACTTTCATAGCTATAACAGCAGTCCTTAACCAGTTAAAGAGTGGCAACGGACTTTAATTGGAAACCTGTATTTTGCACAAATCTTAAAATTATCATAATGGAACCTATTTCAGGCCAAGATCTTTAAAATAAAAAAATAGCAAAATCGGGGCATCTGTTAAGAAGTTATGAGCAGACGATTAAAAAAAAAAATGCTTTTAATTGAGCGCCTCTGCCTTTCTGAAGTTGGTTAAAAATAGTGTTGACTAATCCTACCAATTTTTCATGATGCATTAAAAATGTTAGTAGTTTTTTGTCGAAATTGTCAGTAAACATTAATAATTAGGTATCTATTGTTTAGTGAGAATTTCACATAATAATTGTTGGAGAAATATGTGATTTAAGTAATAAACATTGCTAAAATGGTGCAAGTTAGCACGAAAATTTTAAAGATATTCATTGGTGCTAAATTCGTCTAAATTATTACCATTTTTGGGGGGAAATGTGGAACTTCACTTTTAAAAGTGTACAAAAGATATGCATGAATGGTTTCTTTACATGATATTCAATATTCGTGGAAATCGAAATATATTTACCAAAAGGTACTACAAATAGAATAGAAAAATACACATACGGATTGATATACAGAAAGTTGCACTGAATTTACAATCAAAGAAATAGACAAACAATTAATAAACAATTTTTAACATGTAAAAATTATTTTATCTTTCCACATTTTTTTCAAACGAGCTTTTTTGGATCATTTTAATAGTCTTATTTGGGATACATTTTATGATAATAAAACCAAAATTCTAGAGCAAGTTCAAGCTAAATGTGCACGTTATTTATATTTTAAAAGTAATCTTATTTATACTCAAGTTTTTTTCTTTCTCGTATCTGCGAAGTATTTTTAATCTTCCTAGTTTAAAATCTCGTCGTGACCTTTTTAGTTTATTGTATTTTTATAAAGTTATCAATAATATGATTGATTGCGTTGTTATTCTTAACTGTATTCAAATTAATGTGCCAACCAAGTCTCTTAGAAACAATCATTTATTTGTCACTCTATTTGTAAAATATAATGTTTTTATAATTTTTCATGATATAGATTTTGCAAAATTTTTAATCAGCTTTCTGTGAATTTGGATATTTTTAACATGTCTTTTACTGTTTTTAAGGCTAGGTGTTTTGAACTTTTAAATTCATAATATGTATATATATATATATATTGTCTATGTTTGATTTATTGTATTATAGTTTTATTCAATCAACACTGTAATTGGTTGTTTCTGTAATATGCTTCTCTTTAAATAAATAAATAAAATAATAGATTATCATATTCTATGTTATTTATTTAGGTATCATTAAACAATTCTATATTTTTCACAGTTTTCTATGACAGACACAGATTGTGATATATAAATAAAGTTAGAGCGATACATAAATAAAACTTCACAATAAACTATAAGTTTCTTCAAAATTTCAAAATAAACTTTTACCTAAAAGAAAAATGAAATATATTAATTCTATTAATAAACGAAGAAATCAGTGTGTAAAATATAAAGCTTCAATGTAGTTTCATAACGTAACATTTAAAAGCATTTTCGTGTAACTGTGTTTTAGTGAAACCCAGTTCAGATAAATATCTAAAATAAACTTCAGTAAGGTTCATTACGACGTAAAACTAATGCTTTCTGTTTACAATGATTCTCAATTAGTTCCCTTCATAAATATTATTTGTTCCAAGTAAATCTAATATTTGAAGAATTCTGCTTCGAAACATTATTTCAGAGATGCAAATTATAAACTTTGCATTCGGATAAAATTCCATATAATGGAATATAATTACCCAAACGGAATAAAACTGAAAGCAATAAATATATATATATATTAATTCTTTTAGAGCAGTAGAAGACATATGTGCATGTGCACATGTTTTTTATGCTTTTAGTCTTTCTATAGTAGCATATTAATTGAAGTTTATCCGAATAATTAAGAAATAATTCATACAAACTTAAGTTCTTTTAACGGAAACAAAAATCATAAATACATACAAAATAATTTATGTTTTTTTAGGAGAGAAATTGCACTATTACTTGATACTTTGAGAAATTTTGTCTTTAAAATAAAAATATAGATTTGCTATCAATACAATAAGTGCAATAAAACTTTAATATTTCTGTGAAAGACATAAATGAATTCTAGCCTGAATTAATTTCAGAAGTGGCTAGATATGTCTCGAAAATTATGACATATAAATAGTTTCTTTCATTAAAGAGCATCTAGTATTCTACAAATTTTCTTAGTCTTTTTAATAAAAAAAAATATTTTGTTAACAAAAATAAAAGATTGCATGACTATAGACAAATAAATGACTTTAGACAGCAAATATTAATTCTGTTGTATTAATAGAAAAAAAGAAAGAAAGAAAGGAAAAAAGTATAAAGAAAGAAAGAAAGAAAATTTTTGATTATTTTTTAATAAACCTACATGTTTAGCTAAAATGTATAAATAACAGTTATTTTGTATAAAACCATAGCCTCCTTAACTAGATGCCTGTTGCGTAGCTCGGAAACTAGGAAAAAGTTCAACCGGTAGACAGCGCCACCTGGTACAGATTCCGCGACTTTTTTATGGCTAAATATTAATATTTGTTATAGAATGCAGAATTTTACCTAAATTTTAATTCTTCATTACAGTTAACTTTCTTTTATTAAGTAAAATAAGTTAAATTTCGAAATAAATTAAAAGGGTAAAATAACATATGTAAAAATTAACTTCGAAAATTATAAGAAATTTACGATTTTCTTGATACGGTAAATTAGGACATAATTTTGCTTAAACGAGCATTGTGTTGAATAATTTTATCGTAATGATGTCAAACCAGTTTTTATCTTATTTTTATCTCATTAATGACAGGACATGAGCGTAATTAATTATGAACATTCTTCTTTAAATCTCAGAGTTATTCAAAATTAAAAATTTTAATGATATGGCAAAATAAGTAATTTTTCTTACACTAGAAGACTCTGTCCCTCTGCTCGCTTCACACATCAACCCTTGCGGGTGCTTTGCCCCCGATTTCCTCCAGTTACCAAAAATTATAGGAGCTTCATCGCCTTGTTCTAGATATTCACAAATAAAAATAGTCATGTAAATATTTATACTAAAATTCTATTAAATTAATTGCATTCACAACTAAAGTTTTTATTTGGCTATAATTATTTAATTTCATTAATGGCTTAACAGTAATTGCATATGCATATACGGTATCGTAAACAAATATTAAATTTGATCAAATTCCATTTTTTGTTCCATTTTTAATAACAATTATTATATCCGTGTGAATAATATCAGGAACAGCATCAGCAATAACGCTGAGACTTTACTAAAAGCAAGACGCGTAACACTTTCTTCGTCTCTAAAAAAACATTCACTGTTTTTGTCTTCTTTATTCTAACGAACTTCATAAATTTCTATTTTGAAGATAACACCTACGTTTCTCTGCAGTTCAATAAGATGAGTGGATTAAGAAGCAGAATTCCCCTTTCATTTAAAAATTAACTCAGTTAAGTAAAAAAGAAAAAAAATTCATATAAAATTACCTAACTGAAATATTTTGATGAGATGCGTTCTAACTAGAATTATGGACATTTGGTTACAGTTTCATTCTCTAAAATAAAATAATAAATAAATAAATAAATAAATAAAGGAGTTCAAACTAAAACACAATATTTATAAAGGGTACTATTACTATTATCAGTACACCTTCAGTGCTTTTAAAAAGTTTATGTATGCAAAATTAATTGCTTTTAAAAATTAAATATAAATTTTGAACTTAAAATTATTTTTAAAATTAATTCTTGACGTCTATTTTCGTGACATTACTTCTCATTATATATATATATATATATATATATATATATATATATATATACACGTTATGAATGTACATATATATATTAATGGACGTTTATTTCGAATAAATATATAAAATATGATTAGTATGTAAATGAATCTTTTTTTTAAAGACATACGTGTATCATGTAACTGTTAATATATTATATGCAAAGATTAAAAAAGATAAAATATAAAAAGAAATTATATAAAGATAAAAAGTATAAAATCGGTTTCTAATAGCCATTGAAATAATATTCATAGAATCTTAAAGTAACTGAAACTGCTGCATTTAAAATAAAATATTGAATAAAAATTTATTTTGCAAGTGGAAAATTATTTAATCCCAGTAAGTATCATGAAGCGCCTTACTTAAAATTTCTGTCATTAAAGTAACAACCTTTAGTATAAAATAAAATGTTTAAAGTCTTCAAGAACTTCTGTTTTATATTTATTGATAACCAAATGGTATTTACTTTATTTTATCTCACTAATAAACAATATTTTAAAGAGAATACTTTAAGTTGTTATATTTATTAAGTTAATATTTAAGAATAATTTAATTCTTTCAATATTATTACAATGAGTTTTCCTTAAAGTAAATCTTTTTTTTTTTTTTTTTTTTTTCCAAGAGAAGAAAGTTGAAGTTATATTGCGAAACAAATGTATTAAAAAAAATGATAATGTTACACTGATATAAAACATATAAGTTTATTTATTTATTTTATTTCTCATCTTAAACGAATTTTTGTCTCATACTTAATTATATACATTTGTGTTTTAAAATCGTGGATCTTCAAATCAAGTTCCTGAAAGTACCATTTTCATTTTCAGTTAGGTGGTTATTTGTATGTTTAGGTAGATTTTTTAAAATTTATAGTTGCCATTAAATTAATTTAAACAACGATAAACACATTTATTGTACAAACTAAGACACAATAACTCTGGCGAAATTTTAAAGTCGTTTGCATATAAATAATTAGCAAAATATTTCATAAAAAGAAACCATGTTGATTTTTGAAAAAAAGATGTATGCACAGCTGTAATAGACATTTTGCTTATGCATGGTACGTTATGTGAAAATATGTTTTAAATAATTTGTTTTGAAAGCTGCAATTGCATAATACGATGTTCTTTAAGTAAGATCCCCGCCTTTTGAATAAAACTGCATTTCTAATGCTTGGTACCTTTATGCTTCTACCATTATTCTTCTACCTTTATTCTTCCAAATATTAATTGAAAAAGTATTACGTGTACTCATCTTTCTTACCTGTTTAAGACATAAAATGAATATCCTGTATATCACACATAATTAATCATCTATATCACACATGCTTTTGTTCTGTGCTCAAAAGTGGTAGATGAGAATTACTGTGTTCGATCCCAGCTCGCGCTCATCGACCTAGCTATTAGAATTTGTCCGTGGTTTTCTCCGAAACGCGTAAATAGGACTCTTTAGAAACACTCCCCCCACGACGGGCGCTCTACGCATAGGACTAGGACCCCAACGTAGGCTATCGTCCTTAAAACACACAGCAACAACAAACTTTTATATTTTTTAAGCTGATAAAATATTTAATAAAATTGACACGTTAAAAGATTAATTATGTGCAAATATATGTAGATTTTTCTTAAATAAATTTATTAGCATTCAGAAGAATGGCACCATTTATGTTGAACAATATATATTTTTCTTTTTCTTTTTTTTTAAAGTCATTATATGCTGAAACTCTTTATCTGAGTAATATTTCTTTTTCTTTCTTTTTTTTTTTTTTTACCGACTATAAATCCTAACTTATATCCAGAAAAATATTAACAAGGAAATTAATCTCTCTTTGAAATCTACATTAAAATTGCATTTTTAGAAAAATTTCAGTCTTCAACTGTTATCAGAAATTATATATTCCATATTTATGACGTGCCATTTCCCATATTCACGTTGCAGAAAAGTAAAATGCAACTAAACTGACTTTTAAAAAGAGGAAATATTGAAATTTTAACAATGCATATTTTACTTGATGTGGAGTAGGATAAGATTTGATGAGTTTGGTCTCCGCTGATATAATGCTTAATTTGCTTTAGTTTTTTTTTTTTTTTCTTTGGGTTTTTTCAGCATTTTCTTCTGTTATCACATTTAATATTTAAATATTTTGTAGATTATTTAAAAGAGGTAACAATTACATATTTTTAAAGTGATCAAGAGGAGGTATAGGTACCTGGGAATAATGGTGGAATGCACTCCACGGTGTCTTATACCTTATTCACGTAAGTTTCGGAGAAACCATGGAAAGCTCCGAACGGCTAGGTCGATAGTCGAGAATCTTGGATGAAACCTGGCACTTTCCATCTACCAGCTTTGATCGCAGAACCGCTCGGCTACAGGTGGGGCGATCAAAAGAAGGGTTTAACTTCATAAATATATTATAAGGCAGGTAAAGTGAAGATATAAAACTATTTGATTTTTAACATCACGTAATAGAATCTACTTTCATTGACTAAAGGAATATTATTGATATATAATATGAATTACTCTTAATATATCGTGATTTATAAATGCAGCAAAGTATACTGAAAATGCTGACAGTTGGATATATCCTTTTTTACTCACTGCGGATTATAGATATAAATTTTAAGAAAATTTCTGTAAATGGCATTGAATTAGTTGGTAAAAATGTTTTCACTAATTATAAATTCTCCACGAAAAATTGTATTCAAGCTTTTAGAAAAAAATAAAATAAAAATAAATAAATAAATAAATAAAATAAAATAAAATAAATAATATTAAAAAAAAAAAAAAAAATGAAACGAATCGATGATGTAATATATGGTGATTTCTATCAATACATTTAAAATTAGCGTCAATATAATTATGGAAAGAATCTATAAAGATTACTGAGGCAAATGACCTTCATTTAGATTATTTTTTTTTTAAAGATAATACAAACAATTAAATACAAATACGAACATCTAAATCATAAGCTGCTTTTAAAAACTAGAATGTTAGGAATGTTGATAGATATCCACATTTAAATTTAAATTTATTATTCTTCGATTTTTACGCACGTTATCTTTCTCCAAATAATCCTGAAAGTTTGCAGGAAAAAAATACTTTGGTTTTTTGCACACTGATCTGTGATGAAACTTTTTCCTCAAGGTGGTGCATTTTTCTGGTGTATCTTTGGATACTGAGTAAGGGAAAACTATTCAAAAATTTTCATTGCGTACAATTTTGACAAAAAAATGTGATTTTTTGAGCTTAACCACTTGAGTACGTCGTCGAAAGAAGTGGACGTCTTCCCACTACCAGACTTTGGAGGAAAGCAAAGACAATTCTAGGAGACTCGCAGATACAAAGCGCAAAATAATAAACTGATGGTCGAACTCTATGTTACACCGCTACAAGACATAAGATCCATCTTCCGATCTTGTTTCGATTTCGATATTACTTATATTGGAGAACTCAGAATCGCTTTACTCATCTTCATCTGGAATAAATTCAACACACTACTATTTCAGTCATCCATATTTTATTCAAATTCTTAAATAAAATTGAAAACGAAAACACTCACATGGTCTAAAATTTATAAATCACTAACGAAAACACGCACTTACTCTAAACACTAACAAAGCAACAAAAAGACAAAAAAATCCTCGTAGATAATCAGTTCTATCGTCCCTCCTTCTCGAAGAGAACGTTTCCGGTATGCTCTTGGTTCGAAGTGTTCACGTGATCCCAGGTGGAAAAAAGTATCATATCTCCACCACACAACATAAAAAAAAAAAAATTATTACCCTTGCAAAGATATGATTATCTTTTGTGTATAGTGAAAGGGGGACACTACGTACGTAGCCGTCGTTACGCACGTAGTACAAACTACGTACGCATCGTACGTAGCCATAGTCAAGTGGTTAAACCTCCACTTTTTGAGCTTTTATCTAATCTATTTCCTGGAACATCCAAGTGATGTGAGTTAAAAACAAGATATTTCATCAAGACATCAAAAAAATGTAGAATAGTTGTCAAGGACGATGGAGTTTTAACATGTTAGCAGATTATTGTTGGATGCTGCATAGAGAATCCTCCACTCGTCAAGCTCCCTTCCCCCTCAAGCTGTGCACAAGAGAAAAGACTCTAAAGGGAGCTCCGATGTAAAGAAACACATTTAAAAGATAATATGCGAATAACAGACTATTTTAATATATTATAAACATAAATAGTTCCGAATTTCTTATAGCTTATGTGCGAATTCTTCCGATCATCGTCTTTACTTTGTGAAACTTTTTGTTAATTACTAACTACTATCTGGCATTGCTCGCTTTGCTGGTCACTGTATTTAAATGAATCCTTTTTATAATAGTAAGTCTCAGTGTTTTAATTCTTATATTTATTAACAATTAATAAGCGTCGAAAATATGAAAGTTATCGTTTGCTACAAGAGAATTATTTTTAAGTAATTCATTTGTAAAACATAACTTTGAATTGTCAGCGTTCTTATAAATTAAAAATTGTTGTTTTCAGAAAGGAATTTGTTTTGTTATGTACATGAATAAAATGTTTATCTGTAACATGCAATAGCTCTATATTTTTGTATTAGAATTTGGAGTTAGAATTGCTAATCATTACTAATTATATTATCGTTAATAAATAAAAGCCGCACACAGTCACACTGAAGCGTCGTAGTTTTATCTAAGAAAATGCGCAGTTCCCACCAAATGACTTCGGAGAAATGATATCATTTTCAAAGACGATAATGTTTAATTCGAGAGACTTTACGAAAATGACACATTCTAATACGTTTTAAAAATTACCTTTGATTTTAAGCATATTAAGATACTACGTTATTTGACGTATTCACTGTAAAATGTTTAAATCATACGCATGAAACTTTGACGAAACCGTAATTTTAGAACATTTTTTAATTAGATCCCCACTGTTTAATATATATTTTTAAAAAATCTTTACCTAGGTAGAATGTAAAGATTAGAAATACCCTACATAACAAATTTCAAATTTCTCGCTGCACTTTTACTATAAAAACCATACAAAAATGCGATTTTCGTGATGTTTCTTCTTACCTCTTTTATTGCGCATGCGCAAGAGATATAAGTCTCTCTCAGTACTTTAACTCTTGTAATAAGCAATGACTGTGTCATGTTTAATTGAAATTAGATCATTGGTTTGAGAGAAGATGTAAGATATACATTTCCACATATGTAGATACAATAACTTTATTCATTCAAAGATAAGATTGGTCATGAAAAAAATAGTGAAGTTAAAATGAAATTAACTAGAAAAGACTTAAAAAGACAATAACTAGATTTGTAAGCGGAACATAGGCAATAAAAATTTATATTTACATGATTATCTGCGTTTCCCAAATAATAACCATATTTTGTTCGGTTGTTTTATTATCACCAATGCATAGCAACGTAGTTCAATTTTACATTCAAGTGCATCATTAGTATGAAAATACTGCGAAGCAATAACTAATAAGCAAATATAGATACAGGATACAGAGTATTCCTCTTCCAAGATATAGCTAATGATCAAGAAATTTCGTAGACAGTGCTTGTAACAATGGCATACGAGTAAAATTTCGTATGCACAGCATAAAACGCGGAATTGAGATTATTATAAACTTCATTTTTTTAATAATACATAATAAATAACACCTTTTTCTTCTTCTTCTTCTTTTTTTTTTTTTTTTTTTTTGTAAATGTTCACAAATAATTTTTTAAAAATTTAGAATTCATCCAGTATTTTTTACGCATTAAGTTTTAAGTTCTATTGCAATAGTCTACATCATACAAATTAACAACAGATTTCACACTGCATTAAAAAATTGATGCAATAATAACGCCATTTTTTAAAATAAAAATAAAATGCTGTTCAATTTATGATAATATACGTGACACGTTAACTTTGTTTCTAGAAATTATACATGGGGTTAAAAAATCAGAATTTAAATTGTGTATCATTACAATTTACCTCAAATGTTGAAATATATCTAGAATTAGACCTAATAATTTCATTTTTTAAGTTAGTTTGGGGAAAAAACTACAATCATATAGCGGTTATGAGTTTTTAATATATTTTCAATTAAAATTATATAGTATATTTTAAATTTGTTCCAATCTTGCCAAACTTTATATCAATATTATTTGATGCAGCAATTTAGAAAATTACCTTTGAGAGTAAGCACAATAAAATTTAAAAACCTGCAAATAATATTTCAATTTGAAATAATTAAGCACAACATTTAGTCAAGAATGTTGCACAACACCAGTTTTCCAGATACTTTTTTTTTTTTTTTTTACTTTTTTATACGAATGAATTATATATTAAATAACTTAAACGTTTGATTTTTTTTTTTTTTTTTTTTTTTTTTTTTAAGGGATTAATTATTTATATTAATCGAAAATATCCTGACATATATTTAAAATGTAACATCACTGTTACCGTGTACAATTAATGAGGATATTTTATTTTACTTTACAGAACGTGTATCAAGTATTTGTTTAAGTATTAAAAGAAAAACAAAACTATGACTAAAAATCAAATAAGCGTAAAGCATTTCCTGATAAATAATTATTTTTGGCTGCGTCATAAAATGGCTCCACAAGCTGTTTGTTATAATAAATATAAAACCGCAAACATTTAAGCTTTAAGCATTTCATTTAACACTGAAAGTCATTTCCTTAATGGCAGAAATTCAAAGCAAAGTATTTTACAAAAGCCATTAAGGTTAAATAGGTTCCTATTCTTAGAATATCTATTTTTATATAAGATTTCACTCCAAGAGAAATTGTTTAAAGGTTTTGTACATCTTTTTCTATCCATTTTCTGAATTTTTGCTAAATTATTAACAAATATTACGACTTGTTTAGTATTAGAAAAATATTTTTGAAATTAGTTATGCATTTAACATACTAGAATTTTTTTTTTAAATTATGTATATAAAAACTGTAACTAAATACATAATTTTTGGAAACAGCTTCTTTATTGAAGTAAAATTCGATAGCTTTTATATCCCAGCAAAACCACAAATTACGGCCAACATGAGGTCAACTTGTGGTTGCCAGCAGCAGCTGATGCTGGCCCACTGATGGCAAAAGTTAACGTTGCCGAAGGGCCGGCCATCAGATGGCCGCCGGCCATCTGATGTGTTACGCCGGCCCTTCGATCTCATGTTACGCCGGCCATCAGATGGCCGCATTCAACTAATCCGCTGATGGCAGCCTGCAGTAAGATGGAAATAAGTCAGTGGGCCAGTGTTGGGTCATCACTGGCAACCAGCAGTAGGAGGAAAATATATAATGAGCCACTGCTGGCAACCTACAGTATGATGGACACTGTGAAAGGGTCAGTGTTGGGCCACTTGTGGAAACCATAAAATTTTTATATTACTGTTAGTAACCTTCAGTGGGTCACTTGTGGCAAACATACAGTTTTCATATTACAGCTGGCAGCCTTCAGTGGGCCAGCAGTTATATGATTATGTCTTCTTTGTAGCAAGATTGAAATATGTTAATAGGCCAATGATGGGCCGCTTTTGGCAGCTATCAGTAGCGTGAAAAAACATAACGGCCCACAGCTGGCATGCAACAGTGGGGTGGAAATTATTATTGGGCCAGTGTTGGGCCAGCTGTGGTGAAACATTAAGTTTGCATATTACTGCTGGAAGCTTTCAGTGGGCAAGCTGTGGCAAACATAATTTTTTCATATTATTTCTGGATGCCTTCAGTGGGCCAGCAGCAATTTAATTATGGCTAGTTTTATTAATGGTAATCTTCATTTACCGTTAATTGCTATGAAAAAAAAAATGTTTTCTTAATCCCTATTTAATATTTTTTTCCCCCATAAATTATATTGATTAATACAAATGTAAATATGAAAAGATTTGTGTGTGTATTCAACAATGTCTTTTTTAAAGTGATCTATACTAAAATTAAGGCTATAATTTTAGTATAGTATTTTTAATTGTAATATTTTACAGCATACTTATAAATTCTTATTTTAAAATGCACATTTACAGATATTTACTAGTATATGGACAAAAATAACAATATATGAGTATATGAATGCCATATAATGAAATAATTTTAGAATTTTATTTTATGAAACCAAGATTCTGTAAGCATGAAGCCAGAAATAAGTTTTATGATAAATGAAAGTAAACATTAATATTCAGTTAAACAACTTATGATTAAAATTTTTATTCATATTTAAAATCATGCGAAAAAAAGAAGTATGATGTATAAATATTCTTAGATATTGAAGTGAAGTGATTTGACTCTATAATAATTATCATGTATCTTAAATCTGAGCATTTATCAAAAAGAAAGCAAAACACAAAAATGACGCTTCGACGAACCAGTCGACAGGCAGCTTTTTTCTGAAAAAGAAGGTTCTGGGTTCGAATCTTTGGTAAGGCAAGGATATTTCTGACGTCCTCGTACATACAAACACACGCACACATATAGATATAGATAGATAGATATGTGTATGTGTTTGTATGCATTGTTATCGTTAGTTTTATGTAACATAGATCATTTCAGGAAAAAGGCAATTTAAATAACAGATTATTACTTACAAACTTTGAATAAACACCATAAAATGCAATAAACTCGCAACAATTGTTTTGGGTCGAAAAAACACACAACCCTTCATCAGGCGAATAAAGTAAGCACGAGTGTTGCAGTCAAAGCGGCAACGCACAAAATCGTTTAAAATGAAAAGAAAAACTTTATAAAGTAGAAAGTAAATATAACTACTGAAGTAGAAAGTAAATATAACTACTGAAAGTAAATATAACTACTTACTTTCTACTTTATAAAGTTTTTCTTTTCATTTTAAACGATTTTGTGCGTTGCCTCTTTGACTGCAGCACTCGTGCTTACTTTATTCGCCTGATGAAGGGTCGTGTGTTTTTTCGACCCGAAACAATTGTTGCGAATTTATTGCATTTTATGGTGTTTATTCAAAGTTTGTAAGTAATAATCGTTTTACAACGCCAGTTTTGTGGTGCTTTTTTATTAAATTTAAATATCAGTTTCAAAGCTGTGAAATAGATAAATAATATAAACTCAAAAAATTTCCTTTAATCTAACGTAATAAGTGGGTTTCTGAAAACACCTGTATTATTGTTTTATCTTCACTTTTAAAATTTATCTTTAATTTGTTTAGGATTTGTGCTTGTTTATGCGATGTATTTTAATCTAGAACATTCAAATAAAGTCTTATAAAATTATAAAACAAAGTCAAAGTACAGTAACATTTTATATATTTGGTGCAAACTTAACCGACTCGCATTATTAGCATATTAAGCTCAATTATCCTGGTAATTATTATCCGAATGTATCATACGCTCAAATTTGCTTGCTTTTGTACATATATGTGATTAAAAAAAAAAAGTTTCGTGAAAAAAGGCCAATTTTCATATTTTCTTGTGTTGTAAATGTGTTAAGAACTTATAAAATAAATGTTAGCTATTAAATGAATTAGTAAAGAAGTATATATAATTAACTAAACAATGTAAAATCAAAACAGCATATATATTTATTAAAATGTTATTTTAAACTTGAAAAATGGTCATTACAGCAAATTGTAATGTATTTATATACATTACTCTATTGCTAAAAACTACAAATAACATTTTTAATTGAAATTACATAAAGAAGTTTAAATAAATTAATGGCAATAATTTAATGCAATAATGGGAATAATTTAATGGCAATAATTTAATTTATTTTTGATTAATTTAAATTACCACCAATAAAATTTGTTTCCTTTTTTAGGTACTAAGGGGTTGTAGCATTCGTGCATTTTATTATTTTGTCACCACAATTTCAGAACAGCATTTTTATTTATTTATTTATTTATTTTTTTTTTTTTTATTAGTAATATAGAATTTAAGTTTTAAAGAAAAATTCTTTTAAATAATGGTGACCAAAATAATGAAACGTACGTAAAAATATAAGAATGGTGCGACTTATTTGTATGCTCAACTTTTTAAGGATAATGATAATAAAATACAATCTTATTTTTAATTTAGTTTTACCTAATTTTTTCTATATTTTAAATTAAGCTTTTATATACAAAGTTTGTAATCCATTTTTTATGTACTGTCCAGAGTTTTCTCCAGAATAATAATTATAAAGTATCCAGTAATAATATTATTTTATTCAAAATATGGTATGAATGTAAGCAATGCATATATGAAATATCCATATAGCAAAATTATTTTTATCTTTAGTCATCGAAATTTTCCATTAAGTATTAAAAGAAATTTCGGTTTTTAGATGTTAAGAGGGACTAGCAGCCAAAATTCACCTTTTCTTCTTCCGTATGTATCCTATGGGATTTTTGTTGTTTTGTATTATAAGAATATCTCGTTCAGAAATGAAGTTTTTAATATTCTGTTTTTAGAATTACACTCTTTGAACCTTTCGTCTTTCATCTTAAAGAGCAGTTTTTTTTTTCTTTTTTAAAAATAAGTTTAAATATTTATGTCGAGATTTAAAATTAAAGCCTCAGGTTGCTTAATAAAATAAAATATTAAAAAAAAAAAAAAAAAAAAAAAAAAAAAAAAAAAAAATTTGCTTTCTAAGTCAAAAGGTGATATATTCAAAGAGTTGAATTCTAAAAATAGATTTCGAAAAGCTTTATTTTTGAACGAGATTTGATTATAGTACGAAGAAACAAAAACATCTGGAATTACATGGGAAGTGGGAAGGAAGAGAGAGAGAGATTATCTGAGTAATAACTTTTCTTAATAGAGAAGAATTGGTTGTAGTTGAACGTTCTAGTAATATTTGGTACAAGTAGTTTATGTACATATATATTTGATGCATAACATTTGATTGATTGGAATTAATATTAAATAAAATAAAATATTTAAAGTGGGATATATATAATCTTACAAACTTGGCATGTTTAAAAGTTTTTTTTTTTTTTTTTTTAGAAATATGAGTTAATTTGAATTATGATCTCAAAATTGTTAACTATTCATTCTTCTTTGGCAAATTTTGCATTTATTTTCTTCATTAGAAATATCAAAACTTCTAGCAACTATAACACCACACTCAAAAAATATTTAAATAACAAATGGATAAATAAGTTTAAAAAAAAAAAAAAAAAAAAAAAAAAGGTATACATTTGTTTATTTTTAATACAAATATGCGTTTGTAAAATAAACAAGAGTGACAGACAAAACATTACCGCATATAATTCAGTATTAATAAATATTGAAAAGGTCAATCACTGCAAGCTGATCTCTTCAGTTCTACTGACAGATCGAAAAACTAAAGAAGCACATGTAAAAAGAGAGAGAAATGTAGTAATATATGTAAGGGGGAAAAATGATTAGAATAAAATCAAAAGCGAAATATATAATGCCGGTGCCCATTAAAAATATTTTAATAGTTTATCAGAACCTAAAAGTTGCATTTGTCATGATAGCGAACAAATATAAAAGAAAATGTATCAATTGAAAATAAGTTTCAGCTATCTAAAAGGTATAAGGTACATATTTTGGGAGCATAAATGTTACCTCCCGTTATTTTTGCATACAGAATCTTTGCAGTACTCAATCATAGGATTAATGTAAAAAAAAAAAAAAAAAAAAAAAAAAAAAAAAAAAATGGTGCACATTGTTTTTAAACTACTTTTCTTTCATGCAGATCCTTAAAATAATAGAAATAATTGTTTGTATTCATATTTTATTAAAGTTGTAGAAAGAAGCAATTGAAAAATCTATATTATATTACATTACAAAAGTATTACTTAATCCTGAAATTTAAAATATGCAAATTTAATTTTATAAATAATTTCTAAAATGGAATAGGGAAAAAAATATCAATTAAAACATTAAAATTGAACACACATACATAAATTTTATTTATAGAAAAGTATTACAAGAAGGTATTTTATAAAAAATAAAATAAAAAATAAAAATTCACACACAAAGTTAATACATTGACTGAGAAATATTGACATATTTTTACAAATACTGACACATTTAAAAAATTTAACACTCTTATTAATATTTTAAGAGAGTAATTTGAATTTTTCTTTTAATTCTCCAACCATCTCTGTCATAGGCTCTTTGCAGCCGTTTCTTTATTACCTATTTCTTGATGCTAAAATAAAAATAATAAATAAATAAATAAAAACGGATTTTAAAAAATATATAAAACTACTGCAAAAACTGAAAAAGAATTCAAATTCATTTAGTCACTAAAATAAATAAGCATTTTAAAAATATAAACAGATTATTTAAAAAAATAAAAGAATTTTAGTTTTATAACTGAATTTAACTATAAAAGTAAATTGCAATATAATGCAAACATGACGTACGGAAAAATGTTATGCTGTCAGATTAAAAAAGTGCAATTATATTAGAAATAATAATAAAAAAAAAGACAGGAAATCTTGCTCCCAGAGTTTAAACTGCCATTAGTTTTTTTAGCATTTCGCTAAAAGGTATCATATTTTGCTAAAACATGTTGGTCATCGCTAAAAAGCTAAAACTGGATAACTGTATAAAATATCTCTATATAAATAACTCGGATTTTTTTTTTTTTTTTTTTTTTTTTGTAATATTTGCAGGCAAAAACTACGAAAGGACTGAAATTTTTGGGAATGATTATTTATATAGTAATTTGGATTTATTTTTAATGATTGAATTTAAATGCAAAAATATTTAAAAGTATGTCAGAATTCAGACTTTGATTCATAGAAGCATTCTTAGCACTAGTATTTCACGATTATCCACCACTGCACTTTACTTAATTTTTCAATTGCTTTTTCATTTTACACATATGATATGAGTACCTCTTTTTCTGTTAAAATCAAAACATAGTTTCCCTGATTCATATTTTTAAAGTCACAAATATGGATGCTTGGTTAAAATCATCAATGAACAAAAGAATAGAAAATAAAACTGAGGATAACAAAGCTAAGTAAAAGAAATCAATGGTATCCAAAGAATTAACTTTCGAAAAAGCTAAAATAGGGCTTGCCTATTTTCGCTAAAATGCTATTTTTTTTTTTTTTTTTTTTTTTTTTTTTGGCCAGGTTAAACCCTGCTTGCTCCTAATTAGAAAACTAAGTCAAAAGCATTTATTTCTTTAATGAAAATAATGCAAATTAAAATTTGCTAAAACGTTCCTTCACCCCCTTTCCCCGAAAAAAAAAATAATAATAATAAAATAAAATAAATAAATAAATAATAGAAACAAACATAAATAAAAAAGGTATAAATATATTATTGGTTAATTGAGTACAAAGATAAGAGATTTAGTTAAATGTGACAAATAACAGCTCAGCAATTTTCATCTGCGATTTTATTATACATTTTTATCTTCTTACAGAAAATCCATAGGCTATGCTAAACTCTTTTTTGGTACTATAATTATGTTTTCTTACACTTACAACATGAGTAATATGACTTGCTGCAAAAAGTTACAAGAAAAATCCTTGTTTATTCTTACCTGGTGACTCAAACTGAAAATGATTCATACGATTCAAATGATTTAAACTTCATATGATTCATATGATACAGCTGAAAAAAAAATTCAAACTCAAACTAAAAATTTGTATACTTTTAATTTTAATTTTTCCTTAGAATGTATTGCATTCCTAAATATTTTCGATTTACGGTTTTAGATTAACAGGATTTCAGGTGTCCTAATAAGATTTGGCTATTTTCAGAAATTTTCTGTTTGTCCGTCTATTTATATGTATATGTGTGTGTGGGGGGGGGGAACATTTTGCACCAATTCTATATCAATTCAATATCATTTTTCACCAATTAGTATAGAATTTCACAAACAGTCATATTTCGAAGTACTTTACCAAAAAATGGTGCCTGTGAACTTTTGGTTCACATTACTTAACAAGTTGAGCTGTCGCCTCGTTTTACCATACACAGTTTTTAGTAAGACAATAAAGGACAAAATTTCTTTCTTTCTTTCTTTCTTTTTTTTTAAAAAATAAATTGTACAATAATAATAATAATAATAATATTATACAGCCATCACAAAACTTCTGCTATATTTCTTAGCGTAATTTCACGCAGTATATACGATTTATAAAAGTTATTTTCCATGATGACTATAGATGATTATCATCTTATAAAAATATAACACTAAATGGCCAAAGTAATTCAGTTTTATTTCATATAAATAGATGACATCTGAGGACAAATACACTTTAAAAGCAAAACGAAACGTAATCAATTATACAGACACGACAACATTACCTTATTTAGAAAAAATAACACAAACATTATAAACACCAACATAAGTAATTGCTAATAAGAAAATTAATTTTTTAAACGAGAGAAACAAACAAACAAACAAACAAAAAGTAGACATTTATTTTATTTTTTACACCATTGATTAAGGTTTAATTTTCCTGTGGAAAATGACGTCATAAGATTGAAAAGACAAAGATTTCAGAAACTTTTTTAAACCCGACGTTTATAATTAATAACTTCGTTAATTAAGATGATAAAAATTTCTAATTAACTATAATGTCTTTCTTGGAGTATTCAGCGCACATTGCTACCTCTCATGCCACGAAGAATCCTGCCGTTTGCGATAAGATGCGATCGCAGATATTAAAAAAAAAAAAAAAATGAAATAAAATAAAATAAAATGTGGCGCTGACGGCAATGACTCAAGAGTTATTTCATTATTTCTGTTCAAAATGATACGATGATTAAAATTTCCCCTGTATACAAAGCTATATATTTTTAATTACTTATTATAATATTTATTGTGTCTTCATTCACACGAAAAATTACGTCTGTTAAAATATGTGAACCTTACCTGTTGATCAGGAAATAAATAGTTAAAAATATTTGTAAATTTTAAAATTAAACTTTGTTATATTAACATGTTCACAAAATTTAGGAGATAAAAAAATATCGAAAGCTAATTAAATGTATTTTAGCATTGACACACTTACCTCAAATTCTGAGTATCAATATTTTGTAAATAATCCATTCTCTATTTCTTCCGGTCAGATTATCCTGTGTTTAAATTTAATAATTATTACAACACATAATAATTAACAAACATAATAATAGTAATTGTCATGTATATACATAATACTTAAGATAATATACATCTTACAATTTAAATAATTAAATATATTTAATTATCTCTGAACTCACATGACTTGTGAGCAGAATCTGTTATCCAAATTAAGTTTAAGTGCTGAAGCTCTTCAAAACCCTTTCATTCTTCCATTGAGAAAATATATATCTATTTTAGCTTTATCAGTTCACTACAGGATGAAGGCCTCTCCTATGAGATTCTCAAATGTCCTTTTTTCTGCAATTCTCCTTCATTCTCTTTCTCCAAACTTCACAATTCCATCTGTCCAACGACTTAGAGTTCTCTTTAACGGTCTTTTTTTTTTTAATCATTTTGCTTTACAAAATAGGACTTTGGTGCTCCATCTATCATCATTTCTTCTCTAAAGTTGCTGAGCCCAGCTCCATTTTAACTTCTTGACTCTAGAAATAAATCGGTAACTTTGATTTGCTTGCTTCTAATCCAAGTGTTTCTGTTTCTTCGGATGAATCCTAGCATGCATATCTCTATGCTTCTATGGATTGCTTGAATATTTTGTATAGCTTTACATGTTAAGGTCGAAGTTTCTGATGTATAATTTAAAACAAGCAAAATGTTCTCTCTATCTCTGTATATATATATATATATATATATATATATACATCATTTTATCCTATGCATTGTTTGAAAATAAATAATATGTAAATTATGTATAAATATTTGATAACTGAAAGTAAAACCATTTAATCCGACCTGCTGGTAGGAGATTGTTTATTCTGAATCCTGTTGAAGAGGAGACTTTGTTAAAGGCTAAAAAAAATATTTTATTAAAAACTACTGTGATTTTCTGCTTGTGAAAAATGTGTAGAAATATTAAACACCATCCTTATAATGAAATTTCAAAAGATTCTCATCTTTTACCTTAACTAAGACACTTCTTTCACCCCCATAAAGTTTAATTTTCGGAAAGTTATAATCTTTTAACCTTAGTCAGGGCCTAAGAGAAAAAATTTTGCAAAACTCCAACCTTTTACAGGAAACCATTGTAATTTTCTACGTGTGAAGAACGTGTAGAACTGCCGAACACTTATAACTACTGGACACATTCTATCATCCTCTTATTTGTAAAATTTTGGAAGATCCTCCATCTTTTGTCTTAGCTAGCGGTATAGAAGTTTGAAATTTAGCAAAATGTCTTCTCATAGACATTTTGCTTAAATTTCAAACTTCTATTGGAAAGAACTGCAGCGATACGTGGAAAAACTTAAAAAGCTTCGACATACACCTTCAACTTTTTAAGATTTGAATTTCGTTGTTCCGTTCTTATTCACACCTTATATCAGGGTTGGCTAGATTTTGTCCGACCCGAAAAAACCCGGGTGGGTCTATTCAATAAAACCCACTTGAAAAAGCCCAAGTGTTTTTTTTTCCCTTCAAAATTCATTTTTTTTAATTGTATTTTTGTCTGACTTATAATAAGCATTACAAGTATAAAACTAATATTGTATACATTATTAGAATATGAACTAAGAATTTTCAGAAATATTGGAGATGCTGAAATTTCTCTATAGAAAAAAAGAAAATAAATAAATAAAATGTATAATTATCTTTTTAAAGCAGAATTAAAAAAAAAAAAAAAAAAAACAGGCAAGAAAAAAAGTTGTTTTTCAATATAAAGAAAACTGTAAGACTCGAATGTAAAAAAAAAAAAAAAAATCTGAAAAATTTAACAGTGTGACACTGTTATGTAATGCTGAGGGACAATAATTAAAAGTATTTTGTGAAAACTTATTGACTACAAAAGGTTTAATAAAGCAACATGAAATAATTATTAAAATCCAATTTTTGTTGTAAAGGGTAGATAAAAAGAATTTTAGAATATTTAAAGTACAGTTACACTACGATAAAAATAAATAAATAAATAAATAACGCAAAATAAAATAAAGCCCTAATACTTTTTTGCCGATTCTGATATAAAATGACCTTCTGCATCCAAATATGACTACCATTTTGCCCAGTCTCCCACCATTTCCTTGGGATATCCTACCACCCCTCCACCAATTTTTATCACTGTTCGGTAATTTTATATACCATAAATTTTATTTGGAAAATGAAAAATATTTAATTTCACACTTTATATATTTTTATATATAATGTTTAATAATTATAGAATAAAATTTATAATATATATATATATATATATATATGTATAAGAAATGTAATATACATAATTTCAGCGGCAAATGTCCCGTTAAATTTTCCCCTTGCCGCAAATGTTCATGTTTTAAAATCTTTCTACTCTGTAGCCCCTCAGAAGATATTTAACAGTTAAAATAATCCCCGATCCCTAAAAATTAAATTTATAGCTATAAAATTACTAAAAAGTGATAAAAATAGGGAGCCGTCCCTAAAAAACGACAGGTGATAGGGCAAAATTAGCGTCATATTCGGATTCAGGGGGTCATTTTAGATAAGAATTTGCAAAAATGATGTTGGAGGCAATTTTCATGCAGAGCAGTGTTATTATTATTATTATTTTTTTTTTTTTTTTTTAAACTTCGTTAAAGCTGAATCATAAAAAGAGTAAAAAAAAAACTAAAAATTTAATTTTTAAAATTTAGATTTTAATGAATGAATATTAATTTAACTTCTTTAATTATCTCATTATGAATGATATTTCATGTTAAGAAAATAAGAAGAAAGAAAATAATCCTGAAAACTCTGATAAAATCCTAAAATATTCTGAAAAAAAAAAAAAAAAAAAAACTTTTTAAACCCAATAAAACCCCCAAAACGCTAATAAAGCCCTAGTTTCAGCAGTTTGTATTCGGCTTTCAAGGAAAATCGGTATTGTTCTGCGTTTTTTTTTTTTTTTTTTTTTTTTTTTTCCCTTGTCTGAATAACAAATGTGCAGCAATAACTCTTTATATTTTCAAAGAATAAAGAAAAATAAAAGCTTATTTCTATAAAAATTATTCATTTAAATATAGTGGTCAGTCAGCATTAAAAGAAAAAAAAAATATTGAAATTAAATGTAGCTTGCAATTAAACAAGTATAAAAATTGAATAGTATGTAAAGCAACTATTATTTTTTAAATTATTAACATTTTGGGTGAACTCAGCACCCTTAAAAACTCAAAATTTGATAAAAATACTAATTATCATATTTTGAAACGACTAGGGGCTGTGCATTTTGCGTGCTACGCTCGTCCTTTTAGACACTCGAACACACTGATGTGCTTTATTTTAAATAAAAACATGAAGCCTTAAAAGTACATTTTAGTTAATAGTAGCAGGTTATGCCCGCTTTGCTGGTCACGTTATTTAAATGAAATTTCAAAAGAATTGAACCACTATTTATTTTTTATATCACACTAGGGGGCTGTGCTTCTATTCACTCCGCTCACCAACCCCCTGAATCTCTTCCTTTATTAACACACACACGCACGGCTCTACTCGCCTATTCGATACTTTTTCTTTCACTGAACAGAAATGTTAAAAGTGCATAACTCAGGAAAAAGCAGAAAAGTATTATAAAAATCCCCATTTCAATACGAAATTGAAATACATAATATTTATTTCCACATTATTTATTTTATAAAAATTATGCTTTTTTTTTTTTTTTTTAACAGAAAGAAATTTGTAATATCTGGACTAGTTTGCGCAGTTTTAGTCTATAAACCTTTTGGCAATATTTAATTTTCTTTACACTATTTGATGATAAACATTTTGGTTTAACTGTTTGTTAAAAAAAAAAAAAAAAAAAAAAAAAAAAATCAGTACATATTTTTTCTAATGCCTATACTCTTTATTAATTAATGTTTTAGTTAATTAAG